>JAOPSE010000086.1:8720900-8921726 GCA_029449295.1 Zea luxurians
CCCCAGTGAAAGATAACAAGCTTCCACTGCAAATCTACAATAACTCTTACGTCTCACAAGTCTACCACTTGCCTTCAAACGGTCCACCATTGGTTTCAATTGGTAACTTTGAGACTACATTTAGTATTACTTACATGTCTTCTCCAGCATTTGGTTAGACTATATTTCATATCTTATACTTCCATCTTGCTATACATGCATAAGTGGTTAATTCATATTCTGTTACCTATGCATAAGGAAGTTAGTCTAATCAAATCATGTCTTGCACCTCTATTTTCACATGCTTTTTCCTAAGTAGAAGATATCTGTCAGGGGGAGTATTTCTTTGTCTCTAAAAAGGGGAGAAATTTCTTTCTAAGAGAACACTCATTTAGGGGGAATAACAATTTGGTGTTTCAATTGGTATCAATTGACAAATCCATTATGAGGGCAAGTCTTATTTGCTTCCTACATGCTTTTAATGTCTTCCTTTTCGGTGGTTGATGCCAAAGGGGGAGAAGTTTAGGAACCAAAGCAATGAAAACTGTATCAACACCAAACACCACCAATTTAAAATTGTATTTCTTCAAGTGGTTTTGGTTATTTGGTCTAAATAGGAAGTAAGTGAATTATGGAGTTATGGGGAGGCTTAAGTTCACAATATCACATTGTGGGGACAAACATGCATCCTAGCAAGTAGATTGCATATTTTCATTCAAATGTTTGGTATATTTGCTTGCTTTGGTTGTGTTGTCATCAATCACCAAAAAGGGGGAGATTGTAGAAAAATGGACCCCGCCATTTGGCTTAATGAGTTTTGGTGTTTGATGATTAACACAACCTGTGAACTAATGTGTTTGCTAGTATTTGTGTTTGTAGTTCATAGGATGCTAAAGTAACTTGGACCAAGACACTGAGGAAAGCAACACCTCAAAAGAAGACATTATGAAGATCAAGTGAAGTCCAAGAGAAGAAAGGAGTGTTGCCTGCGGACTGTCTGTGCGAGGAGCACCGGACTGTCTAGTGGCACACCGGTCTGTCCTGTGCCACACGCCGGACTGTCCGGTGCACCAGGAACACTAGCCCTAATGGCTAGTTCTAGGTGGCACTATGGAGAGAAGACCACCAGACTGTCTGGTGTGGAGTCCGGACTGTCCGGTGTGAAAAGCCTATAGCGCCAACGGTCACATGTCGTGGCAGGACAACGGCTAGACGCACTGGACACTGAACAGTGCGCTGTCCGGTGTGTCCGGTGTGCGCGGAGTGCAGCAACTTTTCACCAACGGCTAGAATTGTGTTAGGGGCTATAAATACACCCCAACCGGCCATTTCAAGGTGTGGGAGCCCAAGCAACATACCAAGACATATAGTGCACATTTCCAAGAGCTCAAACACCCAAGTGCTTAATAGAATCACTCAGTGATTAGTGTAGGTGCTTTGCGAAGTGCTTAGGTTAGTTAGACCGCTTTAGCACTTGCTCTAGATGAGCCGTAGTTAGTTGAGTGAGTTTTGTAAAACCACACAACCCTTAGGCTCTTGCGCGAGCCATTGTAATTGTACCGAGTGGGGCGAGAGTCTTGCGAGACCGTGACAACCACGTTTGTGTCACGGCTGCCACCATGTATCGGAGGGAATGAGACCCGTGGCGTTTTGGTTAGAAGCTTGATAGTGGAGACGACAGGGAGCATCCGAGAGGAGCCGAAAGCGGAGCACCACTTGCGCGTGGAGAAGGCCCGCGGCTCTCTACGGAGTTAGTCGACCGAGGTGCTTGGCCCTCGTGTGGGCTTCCCTTTGCGTAGGGGCACCAACGAGGATTAGTCGGGACCTTGCGCGGTTCGGATACCTAGGTAAAAATACCGGCGTCATCCACGAGAGTTTGCATCTCTACCTCGCTCTTTAACTTCCGCATTTATATTAAGCATTTAAGTTTCAATCTTGTCTTTATGCTTATATAGTGTATATTGAAACTTAGCCATTGCGGTAGAGATAGCAACACTTAGACAAAAACCTAGTTTGCACATTCTAATTTGATTATTTGCATAGGTTTTGCTCTAGGGATTTATTTATGGCCTAGTTTAGTAAAGTTTTAGAAGTCATAATTCACCCTCCTCTTAGACGTCACCCGTTTCCTACATAGTCTCAATGGTGCTTTGTTTGACCAGTCGACCAGTAGGTCTGCGAACTGGTCGGATCAATTAGTATGTTATATGGTTCGATCAATATTAACCAAACTAGTCAGTACTAACCCGATTTAGCGACATGACACATTTTGATTGATCTACATATGTTGGATAGAATGATCAGTATCAACTTGAACTGGTCGATATAACCTGATTTAGCGACATGGCACATTCTGATTGATCTACATATGTTGGATGGTCCGATCAGTATCAACCCAAACTGGCCGATACATACCTAATATAGAGACATGGCACATTCCAATTGATCTACATATATTGGATGGTCCGAACAATATCAACTCAAAATGGTCGATACAGACTTGATTTAATGACATGACACGTTCTGATTGATCTACATATGCGCCATGTCAGCTATCTATTTTTTAAACCGTTTAAAGTCCACAATTTTTAAAAAATCTATAAATTCAGAAACCCCACATTTCCAAAATAAGTATTATAAATTACGTTTCACTTTAAAGAATTATGCAATTTTTATTTTTATTTTATGAATTATATATTTTTGTTTATGATTTATGAAATATATAGTTTTTTTGGTTTTATAGTAATTTTGTAACCTTTTTGCTTAATAATATACTCGAAGGAATTTTTATTTTTAAAAACCAATGTGTTTTTTTAACTAAAAGCTTTCAAGTTGGTATGACGTTGAGGTTTATGTAGTCCAACGGTTAAGATGACATACTGGAGAGATATGATTGATAAGAGCCAAAGGATTGCATGCAGGGCTGTGCCTGAGATTTCAGGGGCCCTGAGCAAAAGTTTATATGCAGGTCCCTTTGACTTGTGGATACTTATAATTATTCCATATTAAGTTATATACAAATATTTTAAAATGTAGAATAAATGATTAATATATTACTAAGAAGAAGAGGAAGAAAAATTACTTAATTAGAATTCACAACCCTGAATATGTGGAACATGAAAGATCGAAGCAAATGACAAGCTAAACACAATTTAGATGCTAGCTCTTATCTTGCCTAGTTATTGTATACGCGTACACGTACATGATCCTTCTCGGTATCGGCGTATTGTGGGTAATCTTGTTCATCTCACTGTCACCAGACCCGATATTGCTCATGCAGTCCATATTTTGAGTCAGTTTGTGAGTTCTCCTATAATTTCAGTTCATATGGGTATTTGCTTTGTGTGCTAAGATACTTAAGGGGGACAACATCTTAGTGTTTGTCCTATGCTCATGATAGTCCACCTCATCTTCATGCTTACTCAAACTCCACTTGGGCAAGTGATCCAACTGATCGTCGTTCTATCATGTGATATTACATCCTTCTTGGCTCTTCCCTCCTTGCATGGAAATCCAAGAAGGGTATATCTCGATCTAGTACTGAGACAAAACTTCGAGCACTTGCCACTACTGCCGTAGAAATTATATCGCTTCGCTGGTTGCTAACTGATTTTCGCATTTCATGTGACAATACTGGTGCCATACAGATTGCCAATGATCCTGTGAAACATGAACTTACAAAGCATATAGGCGTTGATGCCTTCTTTATCCGGTCCCATTGTCATCACAAATAATTGCCCTTCAATATGTTCCCTTAGGACTGCAAGTGGTAGACTTCTTTACTAAACCACAAACTAGATAGCAGCATTAGCTTCATTTACTCAAACTCAATTATTCAGATCCTCTCTTTCCACCATAAGTTTGAAGGGGTGTTATGTATATCAAGGCTTATATATGAAGACTGTGAAGGTACGACACTACATATGTCCATATTCTTCCCTATGGGATGTTAGCTTTTTCTCAAATCCTCTCAAGGTATTATTCTAACACGAAAATCGATTGTCGACGACACGTCTATAGTCTAGTCTTTTTGACGACGTGGCAACAACTAGAATTGGTTTTCTTGATGTATTCTCTTTCGATTTGGAAATTGGGATCGTTTGATCGGGTTCGATAATAGTGTCCAATACTGATTGAGCTGACCGTCTAGCTAATTACTATCCTTAAGTATATATTTAAATGGGGGCTCCAATATTTTGGGGACCCTGGCCGACCGTCTAGCTCGCCCACCCCAGGTATGACCCTGATTGCAAGGTTTTTAATAGGATCGGTAGTTGATGCCTGATGTGATAAGTGTCGAATGCACTGGATGTGGTCTAAGGCAAATGATCAGAAGGCCCCTGAGCAGCTGAGACTGCCTTCAGCGGTTCACTCTAAATTCTACCCTCCATATCCCACTTTTGTGCCATGTCAGCAATCTCTCTCCCCCTATATCCCCACCCTCTATAGCAGTTCACTCTATATCATCCCCCCTATATCCCACTGCAACCATAAAATATCATTTCCCATATCTATTTATCACACAATATCATTTTTCTACAACTAACACATACATGTGTGCACTGAAATTCAGCGAGTCAGGGGCCAACAACCGCACCCTTCTGCTGGCGTGATACTGTGCCATCCGCTACTACTGTAGCTCTGGTAGAGTGAACCGCTAAACGCTCAGGGTGGTTGTAAGTGCAATCAACCCTAACTGAGGGTTTTCGTGATTTAATGACAAAACAAATAAGGGTACTAACAAGTTTACTCCTAGTGTATACTCAATGTCTATAGAGATTAAAGAAGTAACAACTTTAGTTAAGAATTGGAAAGAGAAGTTTCAAGGACAAAGCAAACACATCAGTGGTGCCTTGAAAGGATTCCATGCGATGATCGTATAAAATTTTATATATATCTTGAGTCGCAGGATCTATTTCTTCCTTAGTAGTTTTCGCATAGGTAATGGTGTTTACTATTGCTCAAGCATCTAAATTCAAAAGCTATTTTGAAAACCAAAATTCTTTAGACACTCTGTGTATATGACTGTTGTTAGGATTCAGAAACAGAGAGTGTTCCTGTTGAAAAGCAGTTGAGCTTTTTTAGCTGAGTTGAACTTCTTCAACTAAGTTGAGCTTTCTTAGCTGAGTTGAACTTCTTTAGCTAAGTTGAGCTTTCTCAGCTGAGTTGAACTTCTTCGGCTGAGTTGAGCTTTTTCAGCTAAGTTGAACTTAACTTCAACTGTGAAGTCTCGTCAAAACCAGTTGAACTTGCCACTGGGCCAGTTCAACCTAGGTTCTGTCCTGAACTTTCTGGTCAATGCTAGTTGAACTGTCCCTAGGGGCAGTTCAACTGATCTCTAGGTTAGCTACCAAGTCTGACCTGCAGTATGCTAGTCTAACTGGCAGATGTCTGTCAGCCTACCATCAGGCGTTTGAATCGGCCCTAGGGGCGGTTTAACTGGTGTCAGGAACTATTGACCAGACTGACAAACAGTCTGATTGTCAGCCTGCCCCCAGGCAGTTAAATCATCCCTAGGGGCAGTTTAACCGGTGTTAGGAACTATTGAACACTGACCAGCAGTTTGACGTCAGTCTACCCCCAGGCGGTTGAACCGGCCCTAGGGCGCAACCGGCCTTGCACAAAAAATTGAGTCCAACGACTCTTTTTGAGGAGACTTTATAAATACCCCCACATACCTCTCTTCTTATTTACCCTGGTCGCCCACACACTTATTGCTCACCTAACTTGAGACAAATACACTCTCCCTCTCTCTCTCACACCCGATCTAGCTCTCAAATCAAATTGATTGATGGAGCCCCTTTGGTGTGAGGTTTGTGCTTGTGCCCTTGGATTTGGTTTTCCTCTCCCTTCTCATTCTCATCTCTTGAGCTTGTTGCAAACACCTCTTGTGTGTTATTGTTGTTCTTGGAACCCTAGAGTTCCTAGACGGATTGAGGTTGCTTGGGAGTCTCCAAGTTGTGGACGACCCTAAGAAGTTTGTATTCCCTGCTCTTGTGAGTAGATTTGAGAAAAAAATCCCTTAACCTTGGTGGTCAGGTTGTGAAGGATTAGGGTTGGAAAAGACCCAGCCCTTTGTGGGCTCCTCAACGGGGAGTAGGACACCTTTTTGGTGTGGCCAAACCTCGGGATTAAATCTTGTGTTCTTGCTTGAATCCGTGACTGTGATTTTCTTTGGCAAGATAGGCATATAGGTGTATTCGTCGTGTGGATCTCGTGGTGAATTATCTCTGATATTTCTCACCATCCACACTTAGTTTATCCCTTGAGTTTTCCATTCTAAGAGATCCCTCATATTTCCACATAGCTCAAAGTTTAGATTTATTCTAGCAGTTGGACTGGTTTAGAGTAGTTCAACTTGCCTTTATAGGAGTTGAACTGGCCTGCACCATTTGAACTATAGATTTGACATTATCTCAAAGTTTTTGGTGATAATTTTTAGGTTTAGCTTATTCACCCCCTCTAGGCTACTTTCAATTGGTATCGGAGCTTCATGCCTCATTTTTGTGCCTAACCGCGTGAGGAAATGATCATGTCAACTCAAAGGGACCATGTGGATCCTCTTCTTGAGGAGATCCTAGCCACCTCCACTGGCAAGGAAATGGACCCCAAGGTCCTTGACCTGCCATGAAGATTGTCGAGAGGATGTTCCTCAAAATGAAAGAGGAAGATGCAAGAAAAATGCTGAAGAAGAAGAATCAAGGAAAAAGACTAAGGAAGACAAAGGAAACGGTAAAAATGGAGTACAACGACAACTTGGTTGAGCTTTTGGTGTCTAAGGTGATGAGTAAGGTAAGTATCAACACCGAAGAGTCATCCACCAAATCAAGGTAATGAATTCAACTAAGTTCAATTTGATTACTCTCGCAATTTTGTTCCCAACTTCTCTTCAGCGCCCCTCAGAAAGCTTCCAACTCTTAGTGAGTTAAACAATGACGAGTGGGCTGACAAGATGAAGTCATATTTAATCGGTGTGCATCCAAGTCTTTGGGAGATTGTAAACATAGATATGAACAAGCCCGCCTAAGGAGAAGAGATGTCACCAAAAATGATGCAAGAAGTGCATCACAAGGCTCAAGCCGTGAGCATTATCAAAGGAAGTCTAAGTCCGGAAGAGAGTACTAGAAAGTTCAGGTAGAGAGGATGCTCGTGTTATTTTGAGCATTCTTAAAATGTCGCATGAAGGAGATCCTAAGGACAAGAGACATAGGATCGAAGCCTTGGAAAGCGAGCTTGCAAGATTTGATTGGAACAAGGGTGAGTTTCTCCAATCACTCTTTGATCGATTGATGGTCTTGGTCAATAAGATAAGAGTACTAGGAAGTGAGGATTGGAGTGACTCTACGGTCACTAGGCTATTCATGAGAGCCTACAAGGAGAAAGACAAGAGCTTGGCAAGGATGATAAAGGACCATGATGACTATGAGGAGTTGAACTCCTCATCCAATTATTTGCTAAGATTCAACAACATGAGTCAGAGGAAGCCCCAACCAAGACAAGGGATTCTCATGCCTTGGTTGTAAATGAACAAGATTCTTCCAAGTAGGATTCAATGAGCAAAGATCACAAGTCAAAGAAAGTCGTTGAAAAGTTCAAGTGATGAAAACACAGCTATGTTCATCAAAACTTTCAAGAAATTTTTGAGGAAGAATGGTAAGTACCAAAGGAAAGGAAGGAAGAGGGCATGCTAGGAATGTGGCCAACCGGTCATTTTATTGCGGATTGTCCAAGTAAGAAGGAACAAGAAGCGAAGAAGGACTTCAAGAAAGACAAGTTTAAGAAAGGGGGAAGAGCAAAGGATACTTCAAGAAGAAGAAGTATGTCAAGCTCACATCGGTGAAGAATGGAACTCCGATGAAGAGAGTCCTAGCTCGGATGAAGAAGGGGTGGCAAACATTGCCATCCAATCTATCTCGCCATCACGGCTCTTCACCGATCTCTCTGACGACTCCTTTACTCCCACTTGCCTCATGGCAAAGGGGGACAAGGTACATTTGTTTGATTCAAAGTTTATTGATAATGATGATGATGAATATAGCATGAAGAATAAAATGATTAGTGAATTTGGTTTAAATGGATATAACATCATCACTAAGCTTATGGAAAAACTAGAGGAAAGGAAAGCAACTCTTGATGCTCAAGAAGACTTGCTCATCCTTGAAAACGAGAGAAACCTAGAGCTTCAAGGGTTGATAACTAAAAGAGATGAAATGTTAAGTGACTTAACATAAAAAAGCCTCTATAGCCAAAGCAACTATAAAGGACAAAGAACATGAACTCTCCAATGCTAAAGCTGTTATAATTGATCTTGCAAATGCCAAAGAAGCACTTGACTTAAGCATATCAAGCTTAACGGTTCAAAATTCAAGAACTTCAAGTGCAAATTGAAAAATGCAAGAACTCCACCACTTCACCCTTAGTGGTAGATTCTAACACTAGCTCCTCCAACACTAGCGCATGTAAACACTATTTAAATATCATGCTACATGTTGCTTGACTAACCATGCTATGAAAATTGGTTCAAAGACCGAGGTCAAACATGTGTTGAAAAGATGCTCTAGCAATGATGGGTTGAGGAAAGCTGAACCTAAGTATAAAGCCTTGAGAAACAACAATGGGAAAAAAGGACTTGGGTACAAACACGTATAAGGTGAACCCTAGAGTTGAGCATAAGGGGTGGAGATCCCCTAAGTTCATAGAAGGTACTACCTTGTATGATGCCTTAGGAAGGATTCACTCCTCCAAGGATGAAGCAACTCCAGCAAAGGTAAACATGTATACCACAAAGGATAAGTTGAAGAAGGTTGTCACAACAAATGGAGACAAGGCTCCAATTCCTATCCCACAATCCTATCTTTGTGATTATATGTTGACCTAGGATCAGGGCAAGTTAATTGTGAAATATGTTGGTGCCTACACTAAAAGAAAAATAATGAAAAAGAGTGTGTGGGTACCGAAGGCTTTTACTAACACACAAGGATCCAATTCAATTTGGGTACCTAAAAGTATAGCCTAAATCTGTGGTTGCTGGTCTACTCCTCTAGTGGATCAAAATAGGTGCTTGATAGTGGATGTACAAATCATATGACCGGGGAGAAGGACATGTTTCATTCCTTAGATCTAACCCAAGAGTCACAAAAAATTGTGTTTGGGGATAGTGGTAAGGGGGGAAGTGATTGGTATGGTAACATCCCTATCTCAAGCAACCAATCACTCTCTAATGTTTTATTAGTTGATTCTTTAAGTTAGAATCTGTTATCTGTTTCACAATTGTGTGGAATGGGTTTTGATTTTTATTTACAAATACGTGTGTGAAAATCCTTAGAAGGGAGGATTCCTCTGTTGCCATTATGGGTTGGTTGATAGGCAAGCTCTATCTTGTTGATTTTAGAACAAGTGGAGTGTCATCCGATACCTGTCTAGTGGTAAAATCCAACAAAGGTTGGCTTTGGCATTGTCACACCTGGTTTTAGCGGCAAAACCGAATGCATAGCATATGTGTGCCAAGACCCATTTTCCACACATATGTTGACGTCACAAGTGTAATATATGAAAAGACAATGCAATAAAGGTGTAAAAGAGAGTATAGTAACTTTATTACATCATACAGACTTAAGAGTCTTAAATAGTATATCATCAAAGTACAGCGGAAATATCATGGGCAATCTCCCACAGGCCGGAGCGTCTCTAGACTCAGTACTCGTCAACATCTTCGACAAAGTCTTCCTCGTTAGCTTCTAATAAAAAATTTAGCAAGGGGTGAGCTCAGTTACGGTGGGGGCTCAACAAATGGGGAGAATTATGCAAGGTTAACAAGGTAGGTTAAGGTTAAGAAGTAAGCATTTTAGTTGGTCAATATTTTATTAACAACCCCTAACTTACTAATTGTAAGTGTATCCCAAAATCCCAATTAATCATGAGCATAATGATTATATATCAAAAGTACTTAAGTGAAACCACTTAAGAGAACCATTTCAAAAACCAAGGGATCACGATTTATTCTCCATCTTTAAGCTCAGTTATCATGTGAGGGTCTAGGCTGCTCTTAACCATGACCACAGCTAACATATCAGTTTTACACTCTGCAGAGGTGGTACAACATTACCCACAAGCCGTGTATCCCCTCTAGCCTGGGTTGTATGGACCCTTAAACACTGCTGAGGTGAATGGATAGGGATTCATTATGAGGCTTTCACAAAATATCCTTAATACAAAGCCACCCGCTAAGGTTTCCACGTCAGTATTGGTGACCCTCTAGGCGAGGTACCTTAGCTAAGATTACCACCCCATGTTAACGTGAGCTTCCACCAAACCACTGTCGCCCCTCTTGCCCATCTTTCAGGTAGGGATGCTAAGCACTAAGTCTATAAAGCTATTTGCCCAAGCCAGAGTCATGATAACACTCATGGTTGCGCTGTTTTCCTGGTTCATCACTCCATGTTCCGTTTAATACAATATGATCATGTTCAATCATCGGATTAAATAATAATATCTTTAAAAGAGTGACATTGTAATGATAAGGTTGAGCAATAGCATAATTGCTAAGCATAATATTCATCCTAGGTTAATCAAGGAATAGGGTTAGTATTTCTAGGTGATCCTATTTTAGGCAAAACCCATCAAATTTATGCACAATCAGAAATGTAGAGGGTGAATCCACTTGCCTTGATCAAAAGTGTACTGGTGTCCTCTTCAAACTTATTTGGTTCCTCTACCACGGAATCAGCTTTTAATATAGATTCGCACTTCATACATACAAAAAAAAAACACCAATAAATAACCATATACCATTCATCAAACAATAAAACATACATTATACAAATCATGATTATATAAAAAAGAAAGAGAACACTTAATCATAAAACCTGGTTCGTGGCTATAATATAAATCTAACAATCATTTTATTGTTCATGACATAAAATACTCATTTAGTATATGTTGACATTTTCTTAGAGAAGATTATATGGTCAATTGATTAAGGGTTGAGCATACCATATAAACTCAAAGTAATATAGGTGAAATGCTAATCTAACTTTATGGTACTAGATTAGTTATTTCTATCGGGAACCATTTATAAGACAACTAACCCATAAATCATTTGAAGAATTATTAAACTGCTAGTAGACATGATCATTAGTCATTTTATTTCAACATCTCTTTTAAGAAAGGTACACCTAAAATAAATTTTATTATCATAAAAGTATGAATATTAGTTGATTTATTTTAACGTTTCTCCTAGGAAATGTCTATATCATTATTAGTATTAGAAGGCGATATGTATACCTATATATATCTACATGCATTTATATTTACTTCTCTACTACCTATTAAGACGGTAAGGGGTAGGCTGTCATTCCGTGTTCTGCCATTCCGATTCCGCCCTCCCCGCAAAGCCCATTCCCATTCCCGGCTGCCTGTCTTTCTCATTCCCCCTCCCTGCAAAGCCCATTCACATTTCCATTCCCGGCTGTCACGTGTCTTTCTCATTCCCCCCATTCCACCCTCCCCGCAAAGCCCATTCCCATTCCCGGCTGCCTGTCTTTCTCATTCCCCCTCCCTGCAAAGCCCATTCACATTTCCATTCTCGGCTGTCACGTGTCTTTCTCATTCCCCCTCCCTGCAAAGCTCATTCACATTTCCATTCCCGGCTGTCAGGTGTCTTTCTCATCCCCCTCCCACAAAGCTCATTCCCATTCCCACGTGCATCCCACGCCTAGCTAAAATTAAATTAAAAAAAACTAGCTCCAAGGGGATTCAAACCCGCAACCCCTCAAGTAAATGTGCTCATAGCTACCACTACACCACATGTGTATTTATGTCTACATCTATTATAGTAAAAACATATACTACATCTCTCTCGAAGCCCACCTGCTACCCTTGCACAATGTGTAGTAGTAGATTAATATCACTGAGATTATTAAATTATATTTTTGGATTAAGAGAGTATTATTTAAAGAAGAGCCTTGCATGCAATTTCTTTTGTTTGAATAATGTTTTCAACTTAAATACTTTTTTGCATGTGTGACATTTATTCTCCGTAATATTTTTCCATGGATCTAACTTATAAGTCATTTTCATAAACCAATGCCCAAGATGAATCCATGTTTCTTACTTGGAAACCCCGAACAAACACCACTAGCACGAGGCACTCGCGTTGGCGTCGCTCACCGACGACGAGAATAAACATGGCGACTGTCAGTTCGACCTCTGGAAGCAGTCCTATGTGGCCCATGCGCCGCTGTGTACGGCAAGCTTCAGCGCAGCCGCCCGCTTAGACACGGTCCAGAGCAGATGCACCACGCTGTCCTTCGTCAAACATGGGGACCTCATGGTCGTCGCCAATGTCGACGACTCTCGGGTTGTTCTGGGCACCGCCTACGACGACGCCATCACGCCGTCTAGCTCATCATCCACCTGAAGCCCAACCTGCCACGTAAGTCGCTACTGACCGGCCATGAATTCTTGTGCGCTGGGATAACGACCATTGTTGCTGTTGTGTGAGTGTCCTCGAACAAGATGTATGTAGAGGAGTAGCACATCTGGTGGTGCAACGACCAGGTATACTACCTCACTGATGAGCCCGGGGTGCATTTCATTTGTCAGCCCAGCCAAGAGTGATCGGTACTCACCATATCGAGCGCATTCGACGACTATTATATCAAGGATTGTGGCATCATCTCGACACCGAAGGTCAGCAGAGGAGGACCGACAACAATGACCACTCGCCATCGTCGGGGTAGCTTTTGTGCCGGCCTGCCTTTAATTCTCTTCGCAAACACACACTTGCATTTTTTGTTTAAGCAAGCATGTATGGTGGTGCGTGCCTGATGACTAACGATGTACGATGGAACTTCTACTGGCAGGTGTGGAACGTGCTCTCCAATGATGAGACCATACAAATCATAACATATATGGAAGTCTGCATGATACTGATGGTTGCAATGTAGTAGTGAAACAACTAAATTAAAATAACAAAATTTATGTATGGCTAGGATCACAAATGGATTATAAAATATTTTCTTATAACAATATAAGACACATTTTGTATATAAGTTATCATGGTATTATATGTTCCCGTTGCAACGCACGGGTACTAACCTAGTATTGTATAAAACTGTTTTGCGCCTTATAATGAAAGACATTTAACTGACTAATTATTTAGTATTTTTAGTTAAGGGAACTTGTCCATAAATCCATGGCATTTCATACTAGGAAACCCATGGATATATCGATTATAGCGTACAAAATTCAAAATCATCTACAAGAACATGTAAATTGTTCCAAAGGAAAATATCATACACAAACCATGAGATTAATCATACGATCCTATATTTAATTTTGCGCTAGAAGTACACATTTATATTGGAAGAACTATCGCAGGGGCCCATTCGCAATTAAACATAACTCGCAGGGGGTAGATCGCAAAGCTTGCTTCTTCTTCTACCTTCCGCTCTGGACGACGGTGGGTAGGGAGAGGTAGCCACGAGTTGGAGAGGGTGCTACGCGCGGCTCAGTGCATAGTTGGCATAGGCGACGGGGAGGGGGCAGAAGCTTCGGCGGTGAAATCCGGCAACGGCGATGGGCAAACCAGAGGTTTGGCAGCCCGTTGGCGTCGTGTGAGCAGGGAGGAGCGGCGTGGGCGAGTTGGGTGGCCGAGGATCGGATCCATAGGGCTTGGTGTCATTATTTATAGAGGGAAGGGGGAGAGAGAGCGTCGGGGGAGGAGAGGAAGAGGCCGGCGGCACCATTACGACCATTGAAGGCGTCGGTTCATGGGAGAGAAAGTGGGGGAGAGGGAGGGGAGAGGACACGACAGTTTTTGGCGTGGGGAGATGAGAGATCGGGGCAAGGGTGTGGACGCTGGGGCGGCTCAGCATGGCCAGGCTCACGCACGCGAGCAGGCGCGGCAGCGGTGGCACGGGTAGGCACGTGACTGTGCGAGGCGAGGAAGGTAAAGGAACCGGGGTCCCACCTATAAGAGAGAGGAGGTGAGGGAGTGGGAAGTGAGGCGGCCGGTTGGGCCCTGGTGGGCTGAAATGGCCAAGCGCTAGGGTTTCGATTTTTTGCATTAAAAATATAAATATATATATATTTTAAAAAAATATTTCCAAAAATTCATAATAAATTTACCAAAAATGTTTATAATGAAAATATTTTATTTTTAGACCAAAGTCCAAAATATTAATAAATTGAGTTTTGAATAAAGGGATTGTATTAATATAAGCATCAAACAATTATTAGCAAACAAAAATCATTCTCCCGACAATAAATGAAATCAAGCACTTGATTTAAATTTTTAATTTTTCTCTACTAAGTTTAGCAATTAGTAATGTTTTTAATTGATAGATTTGAGGTGTTACAAGCATCGCCGACTGGCTCATGTTGGCATGAGGAATTTGGTCAAACTTCAAAAGGATGGACACATTGTTGGACTAACCAATGTTGTGTTTGAGAAAGACAGGGTTTGTGGGGCATGTCAAGCAGGAATGCAACATGGTGCTCCACTCCACCCAAAAAATGTGGTCACCACCAAGAGGCCATTGGAACTTCTTCACATGGACCTCTTCGACCTAGTGGCCTACATAAGCATTGGTGGTAGTAAGTATGGATTAGTTATTGTTGATGATTTTTCTCGCTATACTTTGGTTTTATTTTTGAGTGATAAAGGTGAAACTCAAGAAGTCCTAAAGAAGTTCATGAGGCGAGCTCAAAATGAGTTTTAATTGAAGATCAAGAAGGTGAGAAGTGATAATGGGACGGAGTTCAAGAATACCAGTGTTGAAGAGTTCTTGGGTGAAGAAGGGATCAAACATGAGTTTTTGGTTCCCTACACTCCACAACAAAATGGTGTTGTGGAGAGAAAGAACCTAACACTTATTAAAGCCACAAGAACTAAGTTGGATGAATACAAGACACCGGATAACTACTGGGCAGAGGCGGTCAACACCACCTGTCATGCAATCAACCACCTCTACCTTCATAAGGTCTACAAGAAGACATCTTATGAACTTCTCACTAGTAACAAACCCAAAGTTTATTAGTTTAGAGTTTTTTGGTTGTAAATATTTTCAATAGTTCCACTGGTCTTTTTGAAATAGCGGTAGATGTGACATTTGATGAGTCTAATGGCTCGCAAGGGCACATTTCTAATGATGTTGCAGGAAATGAAAGACCACCTTGTGAGGCTATCAAGAAGCTAGCAATTGGCGAAGTAAAACCACTAGAGAAAGGATGATGACGACGGAAGGGTTTGGATGACCAATGGGGCCATTGTTGGGGGTACAAAGGTGGTAGATGATGAATCTTCCACTCAAGTAAACCCAACAACCTCAAGTCATCCAATTCTTGAAGAACTTGTTCAACCACAAGAGATGCCAAGTATTGTGGAAGATGAACAAGAGGCGATGGATGGTGAAGTTCCTCTTGAACAAGAGGATGATGATCAGCAAATTCAAATACAATACTTGGTGCCTCATCCTCGAGTACCCCAAGGCATGCAAAGAGATCATCCAGTGGACAACATACTTGGTAGCATCAGGAGAGGGGTACAACTAGATCCAGATCAGTAATTTTTTTTGTGAATTTTACTTGTTTGTTTCCTCTCTTGAGCCACTTAAGGTAGAAGAAGCACTAGGTGATCCAGATTGGATAGTTGCAATGCAAGAGGAGCTAAATAACTTCACCAGATATGAAGTTTGGTCCTTGGTAGAGAGACCCAAGCAAAGTGTGATTGGAACCAAATGGGTCTTTCGCAACAAGCAAGATGAAAATGGTGTGGTGATAAGGAACAAGGCACTGTTGGTTGCTCAAGGTTTCACCCAAGTTGAAGGACTTGACTTTATGGAAACCTATGCACCGGTAGCAAGGTTAGGATCCATAAGAATATTAATTGCCTCTGCTACCAACCATGATTTCAGATTGTATCGAATGGATGTCAAGAGTGCATTCTTGAATCGGCCACTACAAGAGTTGGTCTATGTGGAGCAACCACCGGGCTTTGAAGATCCTAAGAAGTCAAACCATGTCTTCCTCATACACAAAGCACTCTATGGACTTAAACAAGACCCTAGAGCCTGGTATGAATGTCTTAAGGATTTCTTGCTTAAAAATGGCTTTGAAATAGGAAAAGTTGACTCTACTTTATTTACTCACAAAGTAGATAATGAATTATTTTTGTGCCAAACATATGTCGATGACATCATATTTGTTAGTACTGATAAGAAATTTTGTGAGGAATTAGTAGGGTCATGACCAATAGGTTTGAGATGTCTATGATGGGTGAGCTCAAGTTCTTCCAAGGGTTCCAAGTGAAACAACTGAGGGAAGAAACTTTTATGTGCCAAACCAAGTACACCCAAGACATGTTAAAGAAGTTTGGCATGGAAAAGGCGAAGCCCGCCAAGACTCCATCTCGACCTAAATGAAGAAGGTAAACCTGTCGACCAAAAGATTTATAGATCCATGATAGGTTCATTACTTTATTATGTGCATCCTGATATCATGGTTAGTTTGTGCATGTGTGCTCGTTTTCATGCTAACCCGAAAGGGTGCCACTTAGTGGCTGTTAAGAGAATCTTAAGATATCTAGTTCACACCCAAAACCTAGGGCTTTGATATCCTAAAGGCTCCTTTTTAGATTTATTTGGCTATTCTGACTCAGACTATGCCGATTGCAAAGTAGATCGAAAAAGCACCATAGGGACTTGCCAATTTCTTGGGCGGTCCTTGATGTCATGGAGTTCTGAGAAACAAAATTGTGTTGCACTTTCCACTGCCAAATCTAAGTACATAGCTACTGGTGCATGTTGTGCCTAGTTGCTATGGATGAAGCAAACTTTGAGATACTTCGGTTGTGAGTTTAATAGAGTTCCAATACTTTGTGACAATGAGATTGTCATTAAACTAGCAAACAATCCCATGCAACACTCTAGAACTAAGCACATTGACATTAGACATCATTTCTTGAGAGACCATGGAGCCAAGGAGATATCGAATTATGTCATGTAAACACCGAGAATCAACTGGCCGATATCTGCACTAAACCTCTTGATGAGACTAGGTTTTGCTTTCTTAGGAGTGAACTAAACATTTTGGATTCTCGTAACGTATCATGCGCACACAAAATTGGTTGAAATTGATTTTATGTGTGTTTGAATTTTAATTCTTATAAAAACATATATTTCTATCTAAAATCTCTATTCTTGGTTGAGAATGGTAATATAATAGCCATATAAAAATTCTTAGCTCTCTTGAAGTTCACTGGTGAAAACCAGCTGAACTTTCTCAACTTAACTTGGGTCAGTTGATTTTCTCTGGTCAAGACCTGTTGAACCGCCCCCTGGTCAACAGTCAAATTTGATTGTTCTAGCCGGTCTGACCCAGTCTGGCACCTGTTCTCTAGCCCTGTCAGTCTGCTCTACAGTCAGACGGATAGTCAAACAGGTCTAACAGGGGTCGGTTGAACTGGCCTAGGACATCGGTTCAACAGGTATTGCACAACGCCGACCAGGTTTTTAAAAACCCGCGACCCTCTCTCTCTCCCCTCACTTCAACTCATTTCAAACCAGCCCAGCCGCTGTTCAGCAGAAAACTCACTAACACTTCCCTCATCTCCACTTCCAAATCTCACAAATCCGTCCACCCAAATCTGTTGAAACTTTAGGGGATTATTCTCTAGGGGATCCTCCTCCATTTCCACAAGTTTGTGTGTAGTTCTTCAGGCGGATTCACAGATCGATGTATTTCTTTGTTTTTCACTCTTTTGACTCGATCTACATTTCTAGACATTGTTTTGTGAATCCTTCGAAGAGTAGGCTAATCCGTGCATATGGAACACTTTCCTTAAAAAGTTTAGCCTAGTTTTTCACATTTGTTGGGGGTAGAGTGTGTGTGGTGTTCATGGCCAGTTGAACTAATCATATGAATGGTTGAACTGTTCCTGCCACTCACACCCTATCATAGCATTTGTTGTTTCATACCTTGCATGAACCCATCTCATACATTGTATATTCATTCCTTGAAGATGGTTCGTAGGTGGAATCCATCAGTGTTTGATTTCAACAATGATGAGGACGAGATTCAGGAGGAATCTCTGACTCCTTCACCTCCACCTTGTCGTTCCCTCTCCAAGAGGGGCCGAGGTTCTGGCAGGATTGAGGGGGAGGGACCCTCTAGGCCCTCTCAGGCCCCTCAGAGAGGGAGGTAGAAGGTGGCCTCCTCTCGCTCTCTCGCCGGA
Organism: Zea luxurians; assembly: GCA_029449295.1. Lineage (NCBI taxonomy): Eukaryota > Viridiplantae > Streptophyta > Magnoliopsida > Poales > Poaceae > Zea > Zea luxurians. Next base: position 8,739,115 of record JAOPSE010000086.1, read on the forward strand.
GAGAATCTTCTGCAAGAAGTTTTCCCTGTCAGGAGGAAGACGGTGGTCAGGATGATGACATGGACCCTCCTCCTTCTGATGCTCCTTTTGTTGGGGGCCTCAGTATGCATCGAGCCACTGTGACTCGGGGCCCTCATGAATCCCAACCTGATTTCACTGTGAAGGGAGTGGATATTCTCTCGGAGATCAGGTTCACCAATCCCACTATCGTTCCTAGACATCCTGGGGTTCATGATCCTAGATTCTAGAATTTTTTCAGGCAGATTTTTAGAATTCTATCCTCCTAACCAAGAAGCACCCAGTTGTCTATCATAGGGTGATTGATTGGGCATGCTGTGAGAGGATGAACAATGAGGATATGTCTTGGACTCTGAGGATGTTTGAGCAGAAAGGGATGAAGAATATCATGACCTTGGAATATCCCTAGAATAATGAAGAAATTGCTCAATTCTATGCCATGCTTTGGATTAAGAAGGTTGATGAGGAAGTTGATGTGTATGATTACCCAATGATGTACTTCTTTCTCCAAGGGGTTTGGCATAAGGTCAGCTACCGCTGCTTTGCTCATATTCAAGGATTCTCAGATGATGATATTAGGAGCAGCAATCTTAGAGTCCATGACATTCGTCTGCCACGGAGGGAAGATCAGGAGATTGTGCACATTTCAAATGAAAGAGAGTTCTGGATTACATCCAACATGCACAGGTATTATTGGTACATAAATTCTCTATCCAGGATGACATTTCTTTCTTAGGGCGGGAACCAAATGAATGTCCTTGGGGAGTCATGTTCTCCTTTTGCTTCTGACTCCCAACAGCTCTACTCAGATCAATGTTTTTGATATGATCTGGGAGGAAATTCTTCGAGAATCTTGGTCACCATTGAAAGGGTGCCTCCATGCAACCTTTATTATGAAGATGGCTGAAGCTGTCACCCAGACTTAGTTTGAGAATCCAGTGAAGCATCCCAGTTATTTACTTTACTAGGTTGATTACAGTAACCCAACAGCTAGGTCCAAGCGGGCTCCCATGGGTCAGGAGGCCCTGTATCTTTAGATGAGCCACCATCTCAGACTCCTGTAATGCCCCGAATTTCGAGTTGATTTTTTTTCTTTCGCTATCGCTCGCTAAATTCGGGCGTTACCTCTCTTTCCCATTTCTTTTCACTAAAACCTCACCCGTCTTCAAAACTTTAAGTCATGTGATAATAGTAAACCCTAGGGTTATTTTCTTTGGTTTGCTGCACCATGCCGAACCATGCATTTTTTTTATTGTTTGAAAGTGTGAAAGCATTCATATAGAAAATAGATATCAAAAAAAGGAAAATCTTTTTCTTTTCTCTCCCCTCCCTTTCCTCCCCTTTTGGCCCAGCCGCCCCCCACCCTTGGCGCGCGGCCCAGCTGGCCAGCCGGCCCATCCGAGCTTGCCCCCCTCCCCCCTTTCCCCCTCGCGCCGTGGGCTGGCGGTGTCGCGGCCCAGCCCGCCGCCGCCTCCCCCCCCCCCCCCCCCCCCCCGCGCCCCCTCCACTTTGGGCCCAGGAGCCGGACCAGTCGCGCCCCCCTCCCACATTCCCCGCGCGCGGCGCGGCGGTTACGCCCGCCGCCGCCTCCCCCCCCCCCCCCGCGGGCCCCACCTGTCACCCCCTCCCCCGCCCCAAATCTCTCTCTCCTCCCTTGCCCAACCCGCCCGCTCCCCTGCTCGCCCGGAACCGCCGCCGCCACCGCCCACCTGCGCCCTCGCCCGCTGTGAGCCCGGCCTCCCTTCCCTCTCCCCCTCCCTCCTCCTTTCCCCGAGCTCGCCGGCGCCCTCCCCGCGCCACGGCCGCGCCCGCCCTCGAGCTCGCCGGCGCCCGTCCGCCTCGCCCCGGCGCTCGACGGCCCCGTCCGCCCCGCCCCGGCGCTCGCCGACCCCGCTCCCTCCCCGCGCCCGTGTCGGTGCGGCTCTCCCGCCCGCGCTCGGCATGGCGGCGCTCGGCCCGGCCTCACCGGCCATGGTGGCCCGGCATCCCGCCCCGGCGTGAGCGCCCCCGCCCCTCCCCTCGCCACGGCCGGCCATGGCGGCCCGGCGCCCTCCCGCGGCGTGGCGTGCCCCGCCCGGCCCGCGCACGCTCGTACCTCCGCCCGGCCTCGGCCCCGTCCCGGCCATGGCGCGGCCATGGCGGCCCGCCGTGGTGCGTGGCATCCTCGCCCCGCCCGGCGAGCCCCCTGCCCCGACTCCGGCGCCCTGCGCGCGCTCGTACCCCCGCCCGCCCGGCCTCGCCGGCTATGGCGCGTGGCCATGGCGCGCCCGCCCCGGCGTGCTCGCCCGCCCGCCCCGGCGTGTCCTGCTCGTGTCGTGACGGCCCCAGCGCGGCCTCGAGCTCGGCCCAGCGTGCCTATGGCGCGCGGCCCTGACGTGTGCACGGCTAGTTCGCGGCGCGTGTGCGCGGCCTTGCGCGCGCGCGCGTGCTCGCGTAGTGTGCGGTGCTTTGGCACGGCTCGCTGTGCCCTCGTCTACCCCTAGACGTGCCCGTCTACCCGCCCCCCCCCCCCCCGTATATTTTATGCGCGCTAATCACGTTGTTCATGTTAATGAAATAGGAAACTCAATTTAGAAATTGGTTACATTAGTTAATTCATATAGTTAATCGTCTATCTCATTTAATGTTAATCAACTGAAAGTGGTTATGTTTCTATTAGTGCATGTAGCTAATCCTTTTTGTTGGAGCTAAGTGAAACTAGAGCACGTAACGTCTAGATATTCGTCTACCCGTAATGCGCCTCGAGCATAAGCTTTAACCCCTGCGAGACCTTCCCCCGTCTCTTTCTAGCCATGGCCAATGCAATATCGTATGTCATATTCTATGCATGTTTAATCTACTTGTTCTCTTGTATGGTGTACTGTTTGTTTCCTAATTTGAATGGATGGATGTATGTATGTTTGCACTCGCATAGAGAATGATCCGGTTGAAGAGCCCGAAGAACTCGCAGGAGAAGCCCCTGAGCAGCAGTCGGTTGGTGGAGGCAAGTGTCCCTTGACCTACCTCTGTCCTATACATACTTTAATTCACCTCCCGCATTACACATTTATACCTAAGGATTTACTAGTTTTGTTATCCATGTCCTTGTTTACCTATTTATGTTGGATTATTATTGTTTAGCTTTATGCTATTGCTCAACTCTAATCAATGAACATGATGAGAATTATCAATGATACGCTGTTTTCCCTTCTTTATTAAGATGTTTTACTTGTGGCTTTTAAGGGGACTCGAGCGGTTTCTCGAGTGCCTCTCCGTAAGGACCTGTTCGTTGGATGACCGCCCGGGAAAACAGTGCAACCATGAGGGTGGAGTGGGACGCCCTTAGCTGAGTAATTAGAGGAAACAGGGTGTAGTTCGCTTAGCCGTCGTGCCGTCAATGGGGCTCGGTGTATGCGGCTCACTCTGCCAAGGTTGATTTGTCCCTTGGGGAGGAGTGCGGTACATTTAGGAAACCTAACGGGCGGCTGCAGCCCCGGGGAATCTTTGTAAAGGCTACGTAGTGAGACCCTGCCTATTCACCTTGGGAGTGTTCAAGGGTCCGTACAACCCGAGGCAAAAAGGGAATCACGGCTCATGGGTAAAGTGTACAACCTCTGTAGAGTGTTAGAAAACTGATATATCAGCCGTGCTCGCGGTTATGAGCGGCCAAGGGAGCTCTAGTGATTAGTGATACTTGATCAGAGATATTCGGATTACAGGTGGCAACGAGGCTGATGGTTCTTGGTTTTGCCTTCGGTAATGGTAGGTGGTACTCTTTCCGTTTGGAAAGGAGTACGTTTGGGCTAATAACGTGGGTTAACTCTAAAACTTGGCTTTCTCTACTAGTAATAATAATCTGACCAACTAAAAGCAACTGCTTGACTTATCCCCACATAAAGCTAGTCCACTACAGCCAAATAGGATACTTTCTGAGTATGTTGATGTGTACTCACCCTTGCTCTACACACAACCCCCCCCCCCAGGTTGTCCGCATTGCAACCACTGCTTAGGAGAAGATGAAGCCGTGGAAGGAGACTTCCAGGAGTTTCAAGACTACGACGAGTTCTAGGCATGGGTTAGCGGCAACCCCCAGTCGGCTGCCTGTGAAGGCCGCTTTTATCTATGTTTCGTTTTCGCACTTTGATTTATTGTAAAGACTATGTGGATGTCTCGGACATATGATGTAATCGACTACTATTTCCCTTTTTAATACTATTTGAGCACTATGTGATGATGTCCATGTTATATAACTGTTGTGTACGTGAATTGCTGATCCTGGCACATACATGGTTCACATTCGGTTTGCCTTCTAAAAACCGGGTGTGACATAAGTGGTATCAAAGTCGTGCTGACTGTAGGACCGCTAACCTAGAGTAGAATGGTCGTTCTAAGGATTATAGACCTCTGTCCCTGCCTTGACTTTGGCATCCCTTCAAAAGTTGGTCATATCGACCGAAACTATGTTCTACTATATATTATACCTTGCTGAAAATTATGTTTTATTCTAATCCTTCATTTATTTATGGTTCATTACTTGCTGGTCATATTAATTATGTTCTCACTCTTTTGCTTGCGGTGTCTTTTGTAGATGGCTCGTCTTAGACACACCGCACGGAAGTCTGTCATCCCCTTCTTACCCTCTCGTCTCGCGGAGCGCCCGCTTCGCCGTCCCGTGGCCGGTCAGTCCAGTCACATGGAGAGGCTGCACCACCGCCTGCATGAGGAGCAGGAACATCGACGACAGGAGCAGTAGGGCTCTTCCTTCTCGCTCCAGCATGAGATAGAGTCAGTGAGGAGCTGCTCCCCTGTGCTTCCCCTGGAGGCGCCCCCTACACCACCACTGGGCGCCCTAGCCTCTGGAGTAGCTGCTGGAGGAGACCCAGACGATGGAGGTGGCGACGACAGCTCGAGCCACGACACCACCTTTTCTACTGACCAGGAGCCGGAAGGATGGGTTGCTCGACCCATCACTCGCGACGTTGCTCGCGGATGTCACTTCCACGATGCGCTTGACACCCTACTACGTTGGGCACTTGACCGACGTACTTGGTCCATTGAGTATTGCTGTGTGGTCTACCACCACAGTCGCGGGGTCTACCCGGACCGCTGGGAGGTGACCTGCTTGGTGCGCCGTCCGGAGAATAGTCTCCAGGGTGCGGAGGCCTGCTCAGAGAACTATTCTATCTCTGAGCGGGACTCAGCTGAGGCGACCATGCAAGATGCTGCACGGCGTGCGCTTTCGCACTACTGCTCAGTTCTCGGCGGGGTAGCCGACGGTCTCAACCTGAAGTATTACCCCCGCCGTCCATCTGGCAGCACAGGAGGCGTGATTGTCTCACCTGTTGGTGAGGACAATCCTAGGTTGAGCAGCACAGTCAACCTAGCCATCGTGCTAAACACAGAGCTGGACCATGCACTAGACGAGCTGAGTAGGGCTCGTGCTGAGATCGCCCTGCTGTGGGCTGAGCGCGCGGAACATCGCCACCTGGACGATGGTTCCCCCGCTCCCGTCGAGACTCACCACCCGTACCGCTCACCTCGGCGTGGACACCAGCCTTATGGCAATCCCGACTGCAAGACCAGGATAGATTTAGAACCATAGATCGTTAGTGTGGAGTCTTGTAATAGATGCTTAATATAGAAGTTTTAGTCTTAGTCTCAGTCTTAGCGTCAGTCTCGCTCTTAGTTAGTCTTAGTTAGACAGGGTAGTTTGCTATATCCTGTGCATTTATGTTTGTCATGATGAACTATGTTTGACTTGGATCTTTGTAATGACTGTCACCAGAGTGTGGGTATTCCCTGCATTTTGGTTTACCTGTTATGGTAAAGGAGTTAGTTATCTAGTTGGGAAGCCTTTCATTCCACTTTCCTCATTATCTGAGAAGCTATGTTGGTCTGTGTTGGAGATCAGTGAAGATGCTCATTTGTTCATTGTTGTTGAAGAATTCTATACTCTTTTCTTATGCTGCAAGATTTGCAAGATCAGTTCTGATGTGTGGTTTCATTCTGCAGATGTCAGAGAACAGGCGCAGAGGAGGAAGGCGTGCTCAGCAGGAGCAAGCCGCTCAGCAGGAAGAGGTACCCCAGCAACAGCAGCTGCCGCCCCCGCCCCTGATGTCCATCGAGCAGATGTTTCTGATGTAGACCCAGGCAGTCCAAGCCATCGGTCAGACTCTAGCCGCCATTCAGCAGCAGCAACAGCAGCAGGCACCACCTCAACCTCAGATGCCTTAGATGCCCAGGGACAAGCGTGCTGAATTCATGAGAGGTCATCCCCCAACGTTTGCTCATTCTTCTGACCCCATGGATGCTAAAGACTGGCTGCGCACCATGGAGCGAGAGTTGCATACCGCTCAGTGTGACGACAGGGAGAAAGTCCTGTATGGTCCCCGTCTGTTGAGAGGAGCAGCTCAATCATGGTGGGAGTCTTATCTCGCCACCCACACCAACCCCGACACCATCAGCTGGGAAGAGTTCAGAGGTAGCTTTCGTCGGTACCATGTTCCTGCAGGTCTGATGATAGTGAAGAAGGAGGAGTTCCTGGCCCTCAAGCAAGGGTCATCGTCTGTCAGTGAGTACCGGGACAAGTTTCTGCAGTTGTCTCGCTATGCTCTTGAAGATGTCAACACCGATGCCAAGAGACAATATCGTTTCCTGAGAGGCTTGGTTGACCCTCTTCATTACCAACTGATGAATCATACCTTCTCGACGTTCCAGCACTTGATTGACAGAGCAATCATGACAGAGAGGAAGCGTAAGGAGATGGAGGATCGCAAGCGCAAGATCAGTGGACCCCAGCCTGGAAGCAGCAATCGTCCTCGTTTCTCAAACAATCAACCTCAGCAGTTCAGGCAGAACCAGCGTCCACCTCAGCAGCAGCAGTTCCAAAGGCAGTATCCTCAGCACCAGTATCAGAATCGTCAGAACAATCAGTCAGGAGGAGTTCAGTTTCAGAGGCAGAATCAGCAGACACCTCGTCTTCCTGCCCCAGCAAACCAGCAGAACAGTCAGGCAACACCAGCTCAGGTTGGAAACAGAGCATGTTTCCACTGTGGAGAACAAGGCCATTGGGTGATGCAATGTCCGAAGAAGGCAGCCCAGCAGCAGTCAGGCCCCAATCCCCTAGCAAAGCAGAATGTGTCTCAGCCTGGAGCAGGCAACCGCTCTCAACCGCGCTATAATCATGGGAGACTGAACCACTTGGAGGCTGAAGCAGTTCAGGAGACCCCCGGCATGATAGTAGGTATGTTCCCAGTCGACTCCCATATTGCAGAAGTGTTATTTGATACTGGAGCAACGCATTCATTCATTACTGCATCATGGGTAGAAGCACATAATCTTCCAATTACTACCATGTCAATCCCCATTCAAATTGACTCAGCCGGTGGTAGAATTCGAGCCGATAGCATTTGTTTGAATGTATGTGTGGAAATAAGGGGGATAGCGTTTCCCGCTAACCTCATAGTAATGAGTACTCAGGGAATAGATGTCATCCTAGGGATGAATTGGCTAGATAAGTATTAGGCAGTTATCAGTTGTGATAAGAGGACAATCAAGTTGGTGTCCCCACTAGGAGGGGAAGTGGTGACCGAGTTAGTCCCGCCTGAGCCGAAGAAAGGAAGTTGTTATCAGATGGCTGTTGATAGCAGTGAAGCAGACCCGATTGAGAGTATCAAGGTTGTGTTCGAGTTCCCGGATGTGTTTCCAAAAGACTTACCTGTTATGCCACCAGAGCGGAAAGTTGAGTTTGCTATAGAGCTACTTCCTAGAACCGCCCCCATCTTTAAGAGAGCTTACAGAATATCTGGGCCAGAGTTGGTTGGGCTTAAGAAGCAGATCGATGAGTTGTCAGAGAAAGGTTACATCCGGCCAAGCACCTCGCCTTGGGCCGCCCCTGTCCTATTTGTGGAAAAGAAATATGGCACCAAAAGGATGTGTATCGATTATCGAGCTCTGAATGAGGTCACCATCAAGAACAAGTACCCTTTGCCCAGAATAGAAGATCTGTTCGACCAGTTGAGAGGAGCCAGTGTGTTCTCCAAGATAGATCTGAGGTTAGGTTATCATCAGCTCAGGATCCGACCTTCAGACATTCCGAAGACGGCATTCATTACCATGTATGGGTTGTATGAGTTCACAGTGATGTCTTTCGGTTTAACAAATGCACCGGCCTTCTTCATGAACTTGATGAACAGTGTATTCATGGATTATCTTGACAAGTTTGTGGTGGTATTCGTTGATGACATTCTGATTTATTCTCAAAGCGAAGAAGAGCATGCAGATCATTTGAGGATGGTATTGCAGAGATTGCGAGAGCACCAGTTGTATGCAAAGTTGTGCAAGTGTGAGTTCTGGATCAGTGAAGTCCTGTTCTTGGGTCACATAATCAACAAAGAAGGATTGGCTGTGGATCCGAAGAAAGTGGCAGACATTCTGAACTGGAAAGCGCCAAAAGATGCCCGAGGAATCAAGAGCTTCATTGGAATGGCCGGATATTATCGGTGATTCATTGAAGGGTTTTCGAAGATTGCGAAACCAATGACAGCGTTGCTAGGCAACAAGGTCGAGTTCAAGTGGACCCAGAAATGCCAAGAGGCCTTCGAAGCATTGAAAGAGAAGTTGACTACAACGTCTGTCTTAGTCTTGCCTGATGTGCACAAGCCCTTCTCGGTGTATTGCGATGCCTGTTACACCGGTTTGGGATGCGTGTTGATGCAAGAGGGAAGAGTTGGGGCTTACTCGTCCTGACAGCTGAAGGTTCATGAGAAGAATTACCGAATCCACGACCTAGAGTTGGCAGCAGTGGTTCACGCATGGAAGACATGGAGGCACTATCTCTATGGACAGGAATGTGATGTTTACATGGACCACAAGAGTCTGAAGTACATATTCACTCAGTCAGAGTTGAATATGAGGCAAAGAAGATGGTTAGAGCTGATCAAAGATTATGAATTGGAGATTCACTACCATCCAGGCAAAGCGAACGTAGTGGCAGATGCTTTGAGCAGGAAGAGTCAAGTTAATCTGATGGTCGCTCGTCCGATGCCTTATGAGTTGGCCAAAGAGTTGGACAGGTTGAGTCTTGGGTTTCTGAACAACACTCGAGGAGTCACAATTGAGTTGGAACCTACCCTGGAGCGGGAAATCAAAGAAGCACAGAAGAATGATGAGAAGATCAGTGAGATCCGGCGACTGATTCTAGATGGCAGAGGCAAAGATTTTCGGGAAGATGCAGAAGGTGTGGTATGGTTCAAAGACCGCTTGTGCGTTCCCAATGTCCAGTCTATTCGAGAATTGATCCTCAAGGAAGCTCATGAGATAGCCTATTCGATTCACCCTGGCAGTGAGAAGATGTATCAGGATCTGAAGAAGAAATTCTGGTGGTACGGAATGAAGAGGGAAATCGCGGAGCATGTGGTTATGTGTGATAGTTGTCGGTGGATCAAGGCAGAGCACCAGAGACCAGCTGGATTGTTGCAACCGTTGCAAATCCCTCGGTGGAAATGGGATGAAATCGGTATGGATTTCATAGTCGGATTGCCTCGCACTCGAGCCGGCTACGATTCCATTTGGGTAGTGGTGGATCGCTTAACCAAGTCAGCCCACTTCATACCAATCAAGACCAACTACAGTAGTGCAGTATTGGCAGAGTTGTACATGTCTCGGATCGTTTGTCTTCATGGTGTGCCAGAGAAGATAGTGTCAGACCGAGGAACGCAGTTCACCTCTCATTTCTGGCAGCAGTTGCATGAAGCCTTGGGCACACATCTGAATTTCAGTTTAGCTTATCACCCGCAGACAGATGGTCAGACTGAAAGGATCAATCAAATCCTTGAAGACATGTTGAGAGCCTGTGCGTTGCAAGATCAGTCTGGATGGGACAAGCGATTGCCTTATGTAGAGTTCTCCTATAACAACAGTTACCAGGCCAGCTTGAAGATGTCACCCTTTCAGGCGCTTTATGGAAGGGGTTGTAGAACTCCGTTGCAATGGGATCAGCCTGGAGAAAAGCAAGTGTTCGGGCCAGACATTTTGCTTGAAGCTGAAGAGAACATCAAGATGGTTCGAGAGAACCTGAAGATAGCGCAATCAAGACAGCGAAGCTATGCAGATACCAGAAGAAGAGATCTGAGTTTTGAGGTTGGAGACTTTGTCTACCTGAAAGTGTCACCGATTAGAGGAGTCAGAAGATTCGGAGTCAAAGGCAAGCTAGCACCCCGCTACATCGGTCCATACCAGATTCTCGCAAGACGTGGAGAAGTGGCCTATCAGCTCAATTTGCCAGAAAATTTGTCCGCTGTGCATGATGTCTTTCATGTGTCTCAATTGAAGAAGTGCTTACGTGTGCCAGAGGAGCAGTTGCCAGTTGAAGGTCTTGAAGTCCAGGAGGACTTGACCTACATTGACAAGCCAACGCAAATCCTTGAGACCGCAGACAGAGTCACCCGAAGGAAGACCATCAGAATGTGCAAAGTCAGATGGAATCATCACTCTGAGGAAGAAGCAACCTGGGAGCATGAAGATGATCTGATGGCCAAATACCCTGAGCTCTTTGCTAGCCAACCCTGAATCTCGAGGGCGAGATTCTTTTAAGGGGGATAGGTTTGTAACGCCCCGAATTTCGAGTTGAATTTTTTTTTTCTTTCTCTATCGCTCGCTAAATTCGCGCGTTACCTCTCTTTCCCATTTCTTTTCGCTAAAACCTCACCTGTCTTCAAAACTTTAAGTCATGTGATAATAGTAAACCCTAGGGTTATTTTCTTTGGTTTGCTGCACCATGCCGAACCATGCATTTTTTTGATTGTTTGAAAGTGTGAAAGCATTCATATAGAAAATAGATATAAAAAAAGGAAAATATTTTTCTTTTCTCTCCCCTCCCTTTCCTCCCCTTTTGGCCCAGCCGCCCCCCCCTTGGCGCGCGGCCCAGCTGGCTGGCCGGCCCAGCCGGCCCAGCCGGCCTTGCACCCCTCCCCCTTTCCCCCTCGCGCCGTGGGCCGGCGGTGTCGTGGCCCAGCCCGCCGCCGCATCCCCCCCCGCGCCCCCTCCAATTTGGGCCCAGGAGCCGGCCCAGCCGCGCCCCCCTCCCGCATTCCCCATGCACGGCGCGGCGGTTACGCCCGCCACCGCCTCCCCCCCCCCCCCCCCGCGGGCCCCACCTGTCACCCCCTCCCTCGCCCCAAATCTCTCTCTCCTCCCCTGCCCAACCCGCCCGCTCCCCTGCTCGCCCGGAACCGCCGCCGCCCATTTGCGCCCTCGCCCACGGTGAGCCTGGCCTCCCTTCCCTCTCCCCTCCCTCCTCCTTTCCCCGAGCTCGCCTGCGCCCTCCCCGCGCCGCGGTCGCGCCCGCCCTCGAGCTCTTCGGCGCCTGTCCGCCCCACCCCGATGCTCGCCGGCCCCGTCCGCCTCGCCCCGGCGCTCGCCGACCCTGCTCCCTCCCCGCGCCTGCGTTGGTGCGGCTCGCCCGCCCACGCTCGGCATGGCGACGCTCGGCTGGCCTCGCCGGCCATGGCGGCCCGACGTCCCGCCCCAGCGCGAGCGCCCCCGCCCCTCCCCTCGCCACGGCCGGCCATGGCGGCCCGGCGCCCTCCCGCGGCGCGGCGTGCCCCGCCCTGCCCACGCGCGCCCGGCCTCAGCCCCATCCCGGCCATGGCGCGGCCATGGTGGCCCGCCGTGGTGCGCGGCGTCCTCTCCCCGCCCGTTGAGCCCCCTGCCCCGACTCCGGCGCCCTGCGCGCGTGCTCGTACCACCGCCCGCCCGGTCTCGCCGGCTATGGCGCGTGGCCATGGCCCGCCCGCCCCGGCGTGCTTGCTCGCCCGCCCCGGCGTGTCCTGCTCGTGTCGTGACGACCCGATGCGGCCTCGAGCTCGGCCCAGCGTGCCTATGGTGCGCGGCCTTGAGCTCGGCCAGCGCGCGGCCCCGACGTGTGCACGGCTAGTTCGCGACGCGTGTGTGAGGCCTTGCGCGCGCGCGTGCTCGCGTAGTGCGCGGTGCTTTGGCACGGCTCGCCGTGCCCTCGTCTACCCCTAGACGTGCCCGTCTACCCCCCGTATATTTTATGCGCGCTAATCACATTGTTCATGTTAATGAAATAGGAAAGTCAATTTAGAAATTGGTTACGTTAGTTAATTCATATAGTTAATCGTCTATCTCATTTAATGTTGATCAACTGAAAGTGGTTATGTTTCTATTAGTGAGTGTAGCTAATCCTTTTTGTTGGAGCTAAGTGAAACTAGAGCACGTAACGTCTAGTTATTCGTCTACCCATAATGCGCCTCGAGCATAAGCTTTAACCCCTGCGAGACCTTCCCCCGTCTCTTTCTAGCTATGGCCAATGCAATATCGTATGTCATATTCTATGCATGTTTAATCTACTTGTTCTCTTGTATGGTGTACTGTTTGTTTTCTAATTTGAATGGATGGATGTATGTATGTTTGCACTCGCATAGAGAACGATACGGTTGAAGAGCCCGAAAAACTCGCAGGAGAAGCCCCTGAGCAGCAGTCGGTTGGTGGAGGCAAGTGTCCCTTGACCTACCTATGTCCTATACATACTTTAATTCACCTCCCGCATTACACATTTATACTTAAGGATTTACTAGTTTTGTTATCCATGTCCTTGTTTACCTATTTGGGTTGGATTATTATTGTTTAGCTTTATGCTGTTGCTCAACTCTAATCAATGAACATGATGAGAATTATCAATGATACGCTGTTTTCCCTTCTTTATTAAGATGTTTTACTTGTGGCTTTTAAGGGGACTCGAGCGGTTTCTCGAGTGCCTCTCCGTAAGGACCTGTTGGTTGGATGACCGCCCGGGAAAACAGTGCAACCATGAGGGTGGAGTGGGACGCCCTTAGCTGACTATTAGAGGAACCGGGGTGTAGTTCGCTTAGCCGTCATGCCGTCAATGGGGCTCGGTGTATGCGGCTCGCTCTGCCAAGGTTGATTTGTCCCTTGGGGAGGAGTGCGGTACATTTAGGAAACCTAACGGGCGGCTGCAGCCCTGGGGAATCTTTGTAAAGGCTACATAGTGAGACCCTGCCTATTCACCTTGGGAGTGTTCAAGGGTCCGTACAACCCGAGGCAAAAAGGGAATCATGGCTCATGGGTAAAGTGTACAACCTCTGCAGAGTGTTAGAAAACTGATATATCAGCCATGCTCGCGGTTATGAGCGGCCAAGGGAGCTCCAGTGATTAGTGATACTTGATCAGAGATGTTCGGATTACAGGTGGTAACGAGGCTGATGGTTCTTGGTTTTGCCTTCGGTAATGGTAGGTGGTACTCTTTCCGTTTGGAAAGGAGTACGTTTGGGCTAATAACGTGGGTTAACTCTAAAACTTGGCTTTCTCTACTAGTGATAATAATCTGACCAACTAAAAGCAACTGCTTGACTTATCCCCACATAAAGCTAGTCCACTACAGCCAAATAGGATACTTTCTGAGTATGTTGATGTGTACTCACCCTTGCTCTACACACAACCCCCCCCCCAGGTTGTCCGCATTGCAACCACTGCTCAGGAGAAGATGAAGCCGTGGAAGGAGACTTCCAGGAGTTTCAAGACTACGACGAGTTCTAGGCGTGGGTTAGCGGCAACCCCCAGTCGGCTGCCTGTGAAGGCCGCTTTTATCTACGTTTCGTTTTTGCACTTTGATTTATTGTAAATACTATGTGGATGTCTCGGACATATGATGTAATCGACTACTATTTCCCTTTTTAATACTATTTGAGCACTGTGTGATGATGTCCATGTTATGTAACTGCTGTGTACGTGAATTGCTGATCCTGGCACGTACATGGTTCGCATTCGGTTTGCCTTCTAAAAACCGGGTGTGACAACTCCTCTGCATGAGACCTTCTCTCATGCTGCCGCTACCTCACGTCTGATGGACCGTGGAGGTTGAGGTAGAGGCTAGGGCCAAGGTTGAGGTCATGGTCAGGGCCTGTTTGTGCGCATGGCTAAGGGGATCACCGAATCTTCGCCATGTGTCGCAGCCATGCTATTGAGGAGGTTGTGCACCGGCGCCAGACTCAGGCACTTCATGATGACATGCGAAGCTTCGTGGCTTCCATGGGCCACCTCATGCCTCAACAGCCTCCTCCAACTCCTACCTACACTGAGACCCTTAATGAATGGCATCAACAGAAGTATGGTGTGCCCTTCATGACTCATAAGGATGAAGCTGAGGAGTTTGATGATTCCTTTTTCCAGTCTGCTCCTGCTGCCACTCTAGGACCTATCCCTAGTGACCCTAGGCCTTCAGGCTCTGGTCACCCCCTCCTCCACCACCATTTCAGGGTCCTTTAGCTTCTTCTACTTTTCCTTTGTCTAGTGACCCCGCGTGGGGCTCATCATATGAGGAAGAGATGGTTCACTCTTTCTTTGTGGCGTATCCCTCCTATCATCCTTATCCTCCTCCATCGGGTCCCTATGGTGGTAGTGACCCCAGTGGCTATTGAGTCTTGCGCTTCTCTCTATTTTTGGTACTTGTTGCCAAAAAGGGGAGAACTGTGGAAGGTTGAAGACAAAATTTGTGAGCTTTTTCAGCTGAGTTGAGCTTTTTCAGCTAAGTTGAACTTCTTCAGCTGAGTTGAGCTTTTTTAGCTGAGTTGAACTTAACTTCAACTGTGAAACTCTCTTGTCAAAACCAGTTGAACTTGCCCTCGGTATAGTTCAACCTGGGTTTTCTCTCCTGAACATTCTGGTCAATACTAGTTGGACTGGCCCTAGGGACAGTTCAACTGGTCTCTGAGTCTGCTATCCAGTCTGACTAGCAGACTGTCTATCAGCCTACCACCAGGCGTTTGAACCAGTCCTAGGGGCAGTTCAACCGGTGTCAGGAACTATTAACCAGACTGACCAACAGTCTGCCAGTCTGATTATCAGCCTACCCCTAGGTGGATGAACCGGACCTAAGGGCGGTTCAACCGGCCTTGCATAGAAAAATTGAGTCCAATAGCTCTTTTTGAGGAGACTCTATAAATACCCCCTCATACCTCTCTCCTGATTTACCTTGGTCGCCCCCACACTTATTACTCACCTAACTTGAGACAAAACCACTCTACCTCTCTCTCACACACCTGATCTAGCTCTCAAATCAAATCGATTGAAGGAGTCCCTTTGGTGTGAGGTTTGTGCTTGTGCCCTCGAATGTGGTATTCCTCTCCCTTCTCATTCTCATCTCTTGAGCTTGTTGCAAACACCTCTTGTGTGATATTATTGTTCTTAGAACCCAAGAGTTCCTAGACGGATTGAGGTTACTTGGGAGTCTCCAAAGTTGTTGACGACCCCAAGGAGTTTGTATTCCCTGCTCTTATGAGCAGATTTGTGAAAAGAATCCCTTGACCTTGGTGGTCGGGTTGTGGATGATTAGGGTTGGAAAAGACCCGGCCCTTTGTGGGGCTCCTCAATGGGGAGTAGGACACCTTTGTGGTATGGCCGAACCTCGAGATAAAATCTTGTGTCTTGTGTTCTTGCCTGGATCTGTGACTGTGATTATCTTTTGGCAAGATTGGAATATAGGTTTATTCTCCATGTGGATCTCATGGTGAATTATCTCCCGTATTTCTCACCATCCACACTTAATTTATCCCTCACATTTTCCATTCTAAGAGATCCCTCATTGTATTTCCACGTAGTTCAAAGCCTAGATTTATTCTAGCAGTTGGACTGGTTCAGAGTAGTTCAACTTGCCTTTATAGCAGTTGAACTGCCCTGCACCACGTGAACTGTAGATTTTACATTATCTCGAAGTTTGTGGTGATAATTTTTAGGTTTGGCCTATTCACCCTTCTTCTAGGCTACTTTCAGTAGCTCCTATCGCCCCCACAGATACAGGACTAGGCGGTGAAGTGAACCGTTGTTCACAGGCTGAGCGAGGGGCGGTGAGTCGATAGATTGGAAAGTGGAGGAGCATGAGGTTTCTGTAGGATCCACAACCAATGACGAGCATGAGACTCTCTTCAACAATTCCCCTCTCAAATCCTCCATTTATATTTTCTATTCATATTTAAATATCTTTTCCTCAACTAATCTTCCCCTTATTTTATCTCCTCTTCAACTATTAGCCCTATTCAGCTCCCTTATATACTTTAACTGAGATATTTGACTTTTATGCATCAATTTTTAGAGTTTTAAAAAATACTATTATATTTATAGTACCATAATACACATTGTTGGGAGATAATGAAATTTGGAAAAGACCTAATTTCACAGTTAAAACACTGATTATGGATTTAAGCTCCCATGTGCACAAGATGGTTTCATTTTCTCTCCCATGGAGAGTGGCACTAGGGATGGACGATTGGAGGCCTTCGGGGCTCATTTGTACACAACGGGGAAAGGGGGAGCGTGGTTGGAGCCTGTCAAAAGGATGTTGGGTGCGCTCGGCGATGGGAGAGGCGACAAATGTTCTGTAACACCATGAATTTGGGGTATAAAATTTCTTTTCTAATATCCACCAAATTCAGGTGTTACTCTCCCATTTCATTGCTTTCCTTCTCTTTTTCTAAATAATGAAGAATTTTTTGTTTTATATATGTGTAAACCTAGTGGAATGAGGCCTAGAGGTGCTTTTATTGTTGTATTCATGTCGCTGCATGATGTTTCTAAGTGCAAAAGGTGTGTGAAACATGTTAATATATCTTAAAGAAGCTCTCGGTAAATTTTCATGTTTTTCGGAATATTTTTCTATTTTCCGAAAACCAAAATCTATTTATTTGAGATACTTAAATTTTTTTAGAAACTCTAAATATATTTTTTGAGTTCATTAGATGCCAAAACATTTCTAGGAATTTTTCTGTAATTTTTGGAAGCATCTACAATATTTTGAGCACAAAATATGGATTTCTAGGCTTTTCTCAATTTAATAAATAGTGAAATCCGAATTTGACGTGAATTTTCATCTCGTCTGAACCCCAGCTATATATATATATAAATATTCATATATATATATATATGGCATTCCGAATCACAAAACAGTTTTCTCAGTTTCATTCCCCATCTCCCGGAATTACTCGCCGAAGTTCAGAGCGGTTCCAACTCCGGCAAGCAATTACTTCCAATCCTTGCGTCATCAACGGAATCTGAGGGTACCTCTGCGTTCATCTCATCGAGGGCTACGTCTCGGTGCGCCCGGTTCATCGATTGGACCTCCGAATCTCGGTCAATCAATGAATTCATCCTTGGCTCCGGCGAGGGTCTTCTCCTCCGGTGAGCAACCTCCGTTTTTCATCATCTTTCTACTTCATTTTCCCTATGTAGCCATAGTCTCCTCCCAGCTCCTCTCTCCCCACCACTGCATAGCGCCCCCGAGCCCCTACTACCCCACGCGTCTAGCCCTACCCCTTGCACGCGGCCGGCCATCGGCCGAGCCCCTGCTCCCCCCGTTGAGCACCTGCTTCCCCCCCAACCAACGCGCGGCCGGCGTGGCCCCCGAGCCCCCGCCTCGTGCGCGCGCGACCCCCTCGGCGGCACCCCCCGGTAGCGACCCTGCTTCTTTCCCCCCATGGCGGTTTCTTCGTGGGAAGAAAGTGGGGAGAGGAAGAAGTAGTTTTTGCAAAAATAACCCCAGGGAATAGTGTAATTAACCCACTATTTGTTGAGTCTTGTAAAACTCGCTTGCTAGCCCCTGAATTCTATAGATAATCGCATGTAGACCCCTGTAATTTTAAACGTACATATCTTCCACGTTGTAAATCCGTTTTGAGCCATTCAAAATGCGTTAGGTTCATATTAATGTTGTCCACATGTTAATAAGATTAATTCATCAGGTCACTGTCGGTGTTTTGGGTCCGACCGCACACCTGGGGTTGCCCCTCGAGGTGTTTTAGGAGTAGGACGGTGTCGCCGACTGTAGCTGAATGGTTCGTGCCAGATGCACGAAAGACAATGGACAGTGTTTATAGGTTCGGGCCGCTTTGAGATGCGTAACACCCTACGTCCTGGCGAATATGCTTTGTGTAATGGGTTACAAGGTAGAGAGTTGAGGTAGATGGCTAAGTAGTAGTAGAGTTGGGATTGATTGTCTTGAAGGGGTGCCCCTAGGCCTTATATATTTGACCGTGAGGCAATACAAGCTGATATGATAACAACGTGCACCTAAAAGATAGTGAACTGTTTGAGCTTATCTTCCTATGATTCGGCCGACTTATCCTCACCCGGTTCCGTTGTGCGGGGCTCCAGCGCGGGAAAGTCGGATCTCCTGTTGTGGTCACTTGCTCGACGTCGCGGAGTCATCCGGGCTTGCACCAACCCGGCCTCACATCGATCTGCTTTACTGATTGCTCCTCACCAGGCCCATGAAGGAGTGACCTTACGATCTATCGGGCCCTTGGGCTTTTCGTGAGATCTTTTATCCTTCTAATGGACCCGGGGGATATCTGTCCCCCACAAGCCCCCGATCTTTGGGTTGATTTTGAGATAATCGGCCCAAAGATCCTAGGCCCAACTTGCGGGCTTCGTTTACGATAAGAAATGCTTCTTGGGCAGTTTGGTAAAAACGATTTCTTACTGTCTTCTTCTGCTTTGCTTCACTCAAAATCTGTAGTTTTGCCTCATACTCATGCCTTGGAGATCGGCATTTCGTATTGCAGGACCATGAATTTCATTAGGTGCACCGGAGGTGCACCCAATGGGTGTAGCCCCCGAGCTTCGAGTGGATTCTGGATAATAATCCACTCGAAGGTCTTTATCAGAAATCACTTTTATTTCCCACTTGCACTTTGGTTGGAGGTCAGCCTTGTCTTTAATCTTGCCCTATGCCTTAGAAGTCGGCATTATCTTGGCTTGAAATGGTGATCCATGGGGTGCACCGAAGCTGCACCCAATGGGTGTAGCCCCCGAGCTTTGAGTGGATTTTTGAAAACAATCCTCTCGAAGGTCTTTATTTCGTGTCCTTTTGCCAAGAGTCATATTTTCTTTTTTTGAAAGCCTTAGAAGTCGGCATTATGTCATCCATATTATGCTTTAGAGGTCAGCATTATGTCATCAATATTATGCTTCAGAGGTCAGCATGTATTTTGTCTTTTGCAGCTGAGTTCGTGATCCGCCCATATCTTGCTAGGTGGTGCAATTTATTTGCTCTGCGACTGATTGGACATTTGATGGACGTTCCCTGGCTAGTCTTCACGTCGCTTCTGTCGGTCAGATTTTGTACTTCACCGGCTATATTTGGCTTTCCTTTGATCCTTACTGATATCTCATTTTTGTCTTGAGGTGTTCATTACATGCCCTGCACGGATGTGACAGTTTTGAAAAATATACTGATAATTCCTGGGCGTCCCCCCCAATGGGTGTGGGCAAGGGACGGCTTGGTACGCTGAGTGTTTTAGCTGGCTGCTTCTGAGTAGTAATGTGATGTGACGGCGGGCGTAATCATATCATCCGCGTTGTTGACTGGAGTCCCAATGGGTGTTGCGTTGTGTGAAACAGCGTCAGCCGCCTGACGTGTCTTCAGACGGGTTGAAGTGTGTATTGAATGCTTCGCGACTGTTCAGTGACCGTGGTTGGAGGTGAGTGGTTGCCTTCTTCTTCTATAAATAGTGCCTTTGCCTCTCTGGTTTTTTCACATCTCTTGTTGTTCTCCGCTGCTTGCTTTCTTCCTCTCCTTGCATTTCCACCATGGGCAAGAACAACAAACGCAAGCGCGAGCCGACTCCTCCATCAGAGGACTTTGGCGACTCGGAATACTCAGAGGAGGAGTTCTCCTCTGAGTCCGAGGGGTCTCCAGCTCCCGTCCCTCCCCCAGCATCGTCCGATGACTCGAACGACTCTCAGGGGATTGACGCGGAGGTCTGGACTTACATCCGGGCCATCGAGCGCTCCGGGCTCGCGGGCTCGGATGAGTCGGAGTACTCCTCGGACGAGGAGGACTCGTCCGAGGAGGACGGTGACGGCGATGGCGAAGGCGACGACGACGACGACGACGACGGAGGTGATGGCGGCGACAATGGTGACGGCGGCGACGGCGGCGGCAGGGGCGGCAACGGCGGCAGCAGGGGCGGCAACGGAGGCAGCAGCAGGGGCGGCAACGGCGGCAGCAGCAAGGGCAGCAACTAGGCCAGTGGCTAGATGCCACTGGTTTTAAAATATTAGTATAGATTAGAAGTAGTATAGTGAAATAATGTAGTAGTATTAGTAATGTAGAGTAGTATAGTGTAGCGTAGTAGTAGTAGTAGTAGTAGTAGTAGTAGTAGTAGTAGTAGTAGTAGTAGTAGTAGTAGTAGTAGTAGCAGTAGGGAAGTATCAACTCATAATTAGTTGATTTGTAAGTATTGTTACTTCCCTTAATGAAGAATGACTTTGTCTCCTCCTGTACCAATTACTTTGCTTCGTAGTAAGTCGATCTCTTATTTGTGAAGTTGATTCATTCGGAATAGTAACTAAATAACTCGGGCATCATATCGCCGCTTCAGGGGTGATGGCCGAGCTATTATTGTCGATATTTACGCCTTTGAAATAGAGTCCGAGTGATGATGAAACCATGTCAGCGTCCGAATAACTGTGGACCACGTCGGTGCTCTTAGATGTGACAGCCGCGTGACCTGTGACAACGCCAGCGTTTTTTAGAGATAACCGCCGAGTGACTGAGGACATCATCGGCGCTTTAGAGATAGCTGCCGAGCGACTGAAGACATCGTCGGCACCTTAGAGATAGCTGCCGAGCGACTGAAGACATCATCGGCGCTTTAGAGATAGCCGTCGAGTGATTGAAGACATCGTCGGCGCTTTAGAGATAGCCACCGAGCGACTGGAGACATCATTGGCGCTTTAGAGGTAACCGCCGAGCGACTGAAGACATCGTCGGCACTTTAGAGATAAATGCCGAGCGACTGGTGATAACGTCAACGTCTTAGAAATAACAGTCGAGTTAAAACGGGCCATGTCGGCCACTTTGAGGATAACAGCCGAGTGACGATGTGGCACACCGGGGTTTTGGAAGTAGTCGCCGGGTGACGACGTGGCACGCCGATGTTTTAGAAGTAACCGCCGGGTGCTGACTGGGCGCTTTTGGAGACGGTATCTGACTCGGGAATATCCCGCATATACTGCGCTTTCAGCCACCTCTGCTTTCCTTGCCCTAGTTCTTGCTTTCCTGCCTCCAGATCCTCTCTGCAATTCGGCTCTCGCTCTATTCGCCAGTAGAGTTGAGATGGCGCCCAAGAGAAAGGCCTTGAGTTCATCTGCTACGGTGATTCCCCCCATCGACCCCAACAGCCAGTTGCCTTTCGCAGGTAACCATATGTCTGTTGTCTTCGAGCCTGACCTTCTCCACCTCGTGTCCATCGGGGTCCTTCCCCCGAGGGAGCTTTGTTCTTGGCGGATTTGTCATGGGGTCACTGTCCCGACAGAGGATACCCATGAATCCGTGATTTACGTTCCTTTTCTTCTCTGCGGTCTCGCTCTCTCCATTTCTCCCTTTTTCCGCGGCCTCCTTGATTTTTATCGCCTTAACTTGACCCATCTGAATCCCAATTCTATTCTGCAAATTTCCATTTACGTTCATTTGTGCGAGGCTTTTCTTGGCGTCCTGCCACATTTTGGACTGTGGAAGTATCTGTATCACTGTCGCCCTGGAATGGCCGGGGGGCAGCACCAGCTGGTTGGGGGTGCTAGTTTGGAGATGCGCCGTGGGAGGAAGACTGAATATCTTGAAATCCCTCTCAAGGACAGTATTAAGGGATGGCGTTTGGAGTGGTTTATCGTTGAGAACCACAGAGATTCTCTCCCCCCACGGTCGGGGAGACAGCTGGATGTTCGCACTCCGAGTTGGACCGAGTCCCCCACGGATCAGGAGGTGGCTGAGGCAGGGGCTTTGCTAACTGAAGTTGGACTGCTGAAAGAGAGGGGTCTGACTGCAGAGGCTGTGGTTGCCGATTTTGTCTTTAAGAACATTCAACCGTTGAAGGAAAGGGCATACCCAGCCTACTTGTACCGAGGTTTAGCTGACCCAACCCGGGTCACCAATAGAAGAATTCTTTCTGTAGACTTGGTGAGCCGGCTTGAAATGATACTTAGAGGCAAGGTGTCCAATGTTGGTGCCCCTATCGCATACTCGGCCTGGAACTTGCCTCCTTCCAAGGCTTTTACTCATTTTGTGTCAAATCCACCTGTTGCTGATGGCAGTTTGGGCCTTAGAGTGCGGCCCTCTGCTGAAGAAGTTAGTGCTTTGGTTGCTTCGATTGGAGAAATTCCCGATGATGAATGGCTAGTCCACTTTGAGGTGCCTTTGGATCCTAATGATGCAGAAATAAGTGATATGCTTGATATGCTAGCCGAAGATTCTTCTGATGCTGCTCCTGCTGGGACATTGGCGGTGGCGCCTCTCCCAGAAGCTGGTACAACCTTGGATGTTCAGAGACCTGTCAGTGTTCGCCCGAGACGTCCTTGCTGAGCCAATCAACTTGATCTTTCTGCTGATGAGCAGAAAAAGAAAAAGAGACGTCTTCGGCAAGTATCTAGTTTGGATCGGGGCACTGGTCCTTCGGTTCCTGCTGCTGAGGAGGTTCCCGTGCCTGAATTTACTGACGCTGACCCCAATGGGTGTGGTATGTCTATTGCTGATCCCAATGGGTGTACTCCATCTGTCGCTGATCCCAATGGGTGTACTCCATCTGTCCGTTATCCCAATGGGTGTGTTGCCTGTGTTGCTGATGAAGATGACAGGGAGGAAGAAAATGAGGTCCCTCTGACTCGGAAGAACAGTCGGCAGTATATTGCCAGTGGGGAAAGTAGTGGGGTTCCTTCTCCTGCTCTGTCAGCCCTCGTTGGTCTACAGGAGTTATCTCTGGCAACCTTTGATCAGACTCTAGAAGATATGGTTCCAGAGGACCTATTATTAGAGCCAGCAGATGGTAACGCGATGGATGTTTGTGCTAATGTGTTCGACGCCGAGTTGGGGTCATCCCGGGCAGCGTCCCGTGCCTCATCGACCTTAGAGCGCAGTCTTGAGGGCTAGGAAACTGACTTTGATCGTCTTGCTCTCATGGAAGTAACTGAGGGGCCTTCAGCCTTAGAGGCGGCTGCCGTGGAAAGCTTGACCCTCAGGGATGGTGTTAACGCTCACCCAGCCCCCGAGGGTGTTCCTGAGGATGGTTCAGCTCGGGTGGGAGGCGTAAGTCACGACCCAGCCCCCGAGGGTGTTGCCGGAGACGATCCAGCTCAAGTGGGCAGCGCGAGCTATGACCCAGCCCCCAAGGGTGTCCGAGCAGGGTCTCCCTCTTGTACTTCCATGGATGTTCACGTCGGATCTCCTCCACACTCTGGTGGCATGGTGATGGCCCAAGTTTCTGGTCAGGGAGTCGCCTTAGAGGCTAGCGTTCCCGCTGACCAAGTTTTGGGCTCTGTTGATGGTACTGAGTTGATCCCTGCTGGTTCATTGTAAGCTGCGTCGGGTGGCGACTTTATGCTAGGCCATCAATTGCTCTCTCACGATTTGGGAGTCCCTTCGTTCTTCTCCAACCTCCAGGTATTGTGATATATTTTAGCTTGACTTTTATACCGCATGAACTGCTGTTATTACATTTATCTGTTCTCAATATCAGGCATTGGTGGACGGGATGGCTAGTCAGCTGAGGTCGCAAGGTGTGTCTGCTCCAGAAGGAGCTTCGTCTCTGGCACGTTGGAATCCGGTGTTGCTTCAACAGCGTGTCTCTGACTTGGAAACGGCGAATGCTAGTTAGTGCTCTTTTGATTCCTTTCGTCTGCCTTATTGAATTGTTTCAAAATTTGACCCCCTTTGCTTGATTTTTTCTCGCCAGGCATGGCTCGGCAGATTTCTGTTCTTGAAGAAAAACATTCTCAAGGCCAGGCTGAACTAGTCCAGCGGTGTTCTGATTTTGAGGAAAAGTATTCCCAAAGCCAAACTGAGCTGGCCCAGGTCTCTGCTGCTCTAAATGCTGCTAACACGCTGAACTCTACTCTTCGCGTTCAACTTGATTCTGAAAAGGTGACTTATGAAACTGTGCCTTGTATTGCTGTGTTCTTATTGCTGGTCTGATGTTTGAAGGAGTTGATTCTTGCTTGCAGGAAGAAAAACATGCCCTTGTTGCTTCTCGCGATAATCTGGACAAACTGTATTGTGACTCTAGCAACTCGTTGACCATTCTGGAAAGGAGTCATCGTTTCACCATGGAGGAGTTAGATAATCTTCGCTGTAGGCTGCAGGAATCCACGGATGACGTGATCCGTCTCAGGCAGTTGATATCTGCTAAGGATGCTGCTATCAAGGAACTGCGCGCTTCCAAGAAGTCCATCGCCCAGGAGCTGGAAACCGCTCAGCTGGCCATCAAAGTTGCTGAAGAAACTTCTGTTACTCTGAGGGCCCAGCGCGACAGGGCTATGGATAAAGCCATTCACGCGGGGCGGATCTTGATGAGGAAACCCGGCGTAGTTGTTCCCGACGACATAAGGGCTGATGTGAATGCTGCTCCTGATTCCTCAAGTCGCCCGTCTTCGTCGGTTGCTCCTGAGAAAGATATTGCAAAATAGAGAGACATTGTGCGCTTTGAGTGCGTGGTTATCATGATCGGATGCTTGTTAGAGGACACTAGTTCAACATCTGAATGATATTGCTACTCTCCTATTGTTTTAGAGTTCTGTAATACATAAACTTGCAGTAGTAAAACGCTATGTGATGATTTTGAAACTTGTTTACTGGATATAGAGATCACCCCTATATGGGAAACCCGAGTTAAGTAAGCGCGAGCATGTTGCTCCGTCTTAAGTCATCGCCGACTTAAGCTGATTGCTCCATTAGAAGGGCATAGTGGTCACCCTTAGTTAAGTAAGCGCGAGCATGTTGCACCGTCTTAAGTCGTCGCCGACTTAAGCCGATTGCTCCGTTAGGAGGGCAGGGCATAGTGGTCACCCTGAGTTAAGTAAGCGCGAGCATGTTGCACCGTCTTAAGTCGTCGCCGACTTAAGCCGATTGCTCCGTTAGGAGGGCATAGTGGTCACCCTGAGTTGAGTAAGCGCGAGCATGTTGCACCGTCTTAAGTCGTCGCCGACTTAAGCCGATTGCTCCGTTAGGAGGGCATAGTGGTCACCCTGAGTTGAGTAAGCGCGAGCATGTTGCACCGTCTTAAGTCGTCGCCGACTTAAGCCGATTGCTCCGTTAGGAGGGCATAGTGGTCACCCTGAGTTGAGTAAGCGCGAGCATGTTGCACCGTCTTAAGTCGTCGCCGACTTAAGCCGATTGCTCCATTAGAAGGGCATAGTGGTCACCCTGGGTTAAGTAAGCGCGAGCATGTTGCACCGTCTTAAGTCGTCGCCGACTTAAGCCGATTGCTCTGTTAGGAGGGCATAGTGGTCACCCTGAGTTGAGTAAGCGCGAGCATGTTGCACCGTCTTAAGTCATCACCGACTTAAGCCGATTGCTCTATTAGAAGGGCATAGTGGTCACCCTGAGTTAAGTAAGCGTGAGCATGTTGCACCGTCTTAAGTCGTTGCCTACTTAAGCCGATTGCTCTGTTAGGAGGGCAGGGCATAGTGGTCACCCTGAGTTAAGTAAGCGCGAGCATGTTGCACCGTCTTAAGTCGTCGCCGACTTAAGCTGATTGCTCTGTTAGAAGGGCATAGTGGTCACCCTGAGTTGAGTAAGCGCGAGCATGTTGCACCGTCTTAAGTCGTCGCCGACTTAAGCCGATTGCTCCGTTAGAAGGGCATAGTGATCACCCTGAGTTAAGTAAGAGTGCACGTCCATCATGAGCAAACTGAGTATTCTTGAAGCCTTTTTTATTGATGACATATTTCCCATTTTACAGAGTACATTGTCGTCCCGGTAGCTTTTGAAATTCAGCTAGGGGTAAAACTTCCTGAGGTGTTCTATATTCCAGGAGTTCCCGATTTCTGTGTCGTCCATCTGAGTGAGACGATATGACCCCGGCCAAGTGACTTCTGCTACTATGAATGGTCCTTCCCATAAGGGCGACAACTTGTGTCGTCCCTCCCCCGTTAGAATTCGGTGGAGGACGAGATCTCCCACTGAGAAGGATCATTGTCGCACGGCCTTGTCGTGATAGCATCTCAGAGTCTGCTGGTATCGTGCTGATTGAATTACTGCATTCAGCCGTTCTTCTTCGAGTACATCAATGTCCTCCAGCCTAGTAGCTTCGGCTTTTGCTATGCTTTCGAAGACCAACCTCGGCGCCCCGAACTTGAGATCGGCGGGTAATACTGCCTCTGACCCATAGACCATGAAGAATGGGGTGTTTCCATGCAAAGCTCGGCTAGGTTGAGTTCTTAGGCTCCATACAACGTAGAGCAATTCCCTTATCCACTTCCCTGCAAACTTTTCATTCTTTTCGAAGACCCTTTTCCTGAGTGCCTCCAATATCATCCCGTTAGCTCGTTCGACCTGCCCGTTGGCCCTCGGGTGCGCTACCGAAGCATACTTGATCTGAATGCTCTTTTGCTCGCAGAAATCGAAGAATTCTGAACTTGTGAAGTTGGATCCTAAGTCAGTTATGATATTGTTTGGAATTCCGAATCTGAATATTATGTCTTGTATAAATTCCACGGCCTTGGCTGAGGTTAAAGAAGAAATGGGTTTGAATTCTATCCATTTGGTGAATTTGTCGACTGCTACCAGTACATGAGTGTATCCTCCTTGGGCTTTCTTGAAAGGTCCAATCATATCCAGTCCCCAGCATGCGAACGGCCATGTCACTGGTATGGTCTGCATCTGTTGTGCTGGTAGATGTTGCTGCTTTGACAAGTACTGGCAAGCTTCGCACCTCTGCACTAACTCGGCTGCATCGCTTTTCACGGTTGGCCAATAGAATCCTGACCTGAAGACCTTCCCGACTAGCGTCTTGGATGCTGCGTGTATTCCACATTGCCCAGCGTGGACCTCATCTAGAAGTCGCTTCCCAGTAGATGAGAGAACGCACTTCATGAGGACGCCTGACGCGCCCCGTCTGTATAATGTCTCCCCAATGAGTGTGTAGTGGGCTGACTGTCTGGCGATGCGCTCGGCTACATTTTTGTCATCTGGTTCCTCTTCATTCTTTATATATCTGATGATCGGCCTTCTGCAGTCATCAGAGTCTGACTCTAGTTGATCCACGTTATTACATTCTTCTGCTTGATCCATTGAGATGCTCGGCTGTAGTATTTCTTGCACAAAGACTCCGGCTGGGACCTGAGTTCGACTGGATCCTAGCTTGGACAATACGCCGGCTGCCGTGTTTCGATCCCTTTCTACATGATGAAATTCCAGGCCTTCGAATTTATCTTCTAGTTTTCGGACGGCAGTGCAGTATTTTCCCATTGAATCACTTGAACAGTCCCACTCTTTGTTTATCTGGCTTATGACTACCAGAGAATCTCCGTATACCATCAGTCTCTTGATGCCTAATGATATAGCGATGTTCAGTCCATGGATCAGAGCTTCATATTCGGCTGCGTTGTTAGAGGCTGGAAATAGCAACTGGAGGGCATATTTGAGGTGCTCGCCTCCAGGTGCGGTGAAGAGAATTCCCGCACCTGCTCCCTGCAGCTTCAGCGAGCCATCAAAATACATTCGCCATACTTTTGTAGTCTCTGGGTTATCTGGTACTTGTTGCTCAGTCCATTCTGACACAAAGTCAACCAACGCTTGAGTTTTGACGGTAGTGCGAGGTCGAAATTCGATGTCATGAGATCCCAGTTCACAGGCCCACTTGGCTATTCGGCCAATGGCTTCCTTGTTGTGAAGAATATCCCCTATCGGAAAACCGATGACTACTATGACTTTATGGTCGTCAAAGTAGTGACGTAGCTTGCGGGCAGTTAGAAGTACTG
Source organism: Zea luxurians (assembly GCA_029449295.1). Lineage (NCBI taxonomy): Eukaryota > Viridiplantae > Streptophyta > Magnoliopsida > Poales > Poaceae > Zea > Zea luxurians. The sequence goes on from JAOPSE010000086.1 coordinate 8,766,895, forward strand.
CATATAACAGCTTCTGGACTTGAGGATACTTTTTCTTCGAGGGACCCAGAACTTCACTGATGAAATAAACAGGATGTTGCACTGGGTAGGCATGTCCTTCTTCTACTCGCTCGACTACCAACGCGGTGCTTACCACGTGAGTCGTGCAAGAGATATACAGCAGCAGATCTTCAGCTGGTTGAGTTGACGTGGCTCGCCGTGGTGGCTTCAGTACTGGTGGCTTTGTCAAGAATTTTTTCAGTGTATCTAGAGCTTCCTGTGCTTCTGAAGTCCATTGAAACTTATCCACTTTCTTGAGTAGTTTATAAAATGGTAAACCTTTTTCTCCCAGTCTAGATATAAATCGGCTCAGAGCTTCCATACATCCAGTAAGTCGCTGAACCTTCTTTTGTGATCGTGGTGCTTCCATTTTCATGATAGCTTCAATCTTATCTGGATTAGCTTCAATTCCCCGGTGGCTGACAATAAATCCGAGTAGCTTTCCGGCTGGTACCCCAAAGACACATTTTTCGGGATTAAGCTTCCATCGATACCGCCGTAGACTGTTGAAAACTAGTTGTAAGTCTTCGATGAAGTTTTCCGAGTTCTCCGTTTTGATTACCACATCATCTACGTAGGCTTCCACACGCTTGCCCCAGTGATCGGCTAAGCATGTTTGAATGGCTCTCTGATAAGTCGCTCCAGCGTTTTTGAGGCCAAACGGCATGGAGGTATAGCAGAAAGCACCGAAGGGAGTGATGAACGCTGTCTTTTCCTCGTCTTCCTTTGCCAAACTAATCTGATGGTACCCGGAATAGCAGTCCAGGAAAGACGGCACAGAACATCCAGCGGTGGAGTCTACCACCTGATCTATCCTAGGGAGCCCGAAGGGATCCTTTGGACAATGTTTGTTGAGATCCGTATAGTCAACGCACATGCGCCAATCCACCTTATTCTTTTTTAGTACAAGAACAGGGTTGGCTAACCACTCGGGATGTAACACCTCTCTAATAAACCCAGCCGCGACGAAGTGGGCCAGCTCAGCGTGAATGGCCTCTCTCTTGTCGGGCGTGAAACGACGTAGTTTTTGCCGGATCGGCCTTGCCTGGGGACAGACCTTCAGTTTGTGCTCGGCCAGTTCTCTCGGGACTCCCGGCATATCCGCAGGTTGCCATGCGAATACGTCTCGGTTATCTTGCAGGAACCGGACGAGCGCGGCTTCCTATTTATCGTCCAGGCTGGAGCTGATGATGGCAGTCTTGCGCTCATCAGCGAATCCAAGGTTGATTCTTTTGGTTTCTTCAGTCGGCTGCATAGAGGTCGCGGCTTGAGCTTCATTCGCTGGTGTGGTAAAGTATTCCTCAGGCTTAGAGTTTGCCTGGATCGAAGAAGTCGCCGACGGTTTGGTGGTGAGGGCCGCCTGGATGGCCACTCGAAAACATTCTACGGCACCTTGGAGGTCAGCACGCAAAGTTATGATTCCTTGCGGTCCCGGCATCTTCAATATCATGTACGTGTAATGCGGAATGGCCATGAATTTTGCCAATCCCGGCCTCCCGATGATGGCGTTGTACCCGCAGTCGAAGTTCGCCACTTCGAACCTCAGGAACTCGGTTCTGTAGTTCTCTGGAGTTCCGAAGGTGACGGGCATGTAGATGAGGCCCAGCGGGTATTCCCCTTCAGTCGGCACGATGCCGAAGAAAGGAGTGTCTGACTCATGGAGCTCTTTGAGGTGAACTCCCAAGCCTCGGAGTGTCTGGGGGAAGGTGACGTTGATGCTGCTCCCACCGTCCACTAACACCTTCTTCACCCTGCTCTCTCGGATCACCGGATCGACAAGGAGCGGGTATTTGCCTGGGTGGTCGAAGTTGAGCCATTGGTCTGCCCGAGTGAAGGTGATCGGGTGCTCCGACCATCGGTACGGAGCGGGAGGACCGATGGTTGCCACCAGTATCTGGCGATCGTTGAGCTTTTGTTGTCTTCTGTTCTCCTACGATCCGTGTTCGCCAAAGATGATGTTGACCTCCCTGTCAACACACGGGAAGGCTCCTCCACCTCCCTCCTCCTGCTGCTGGGATTGTCGTGGTTCTTCTGGTCCTCCCCGCGGCGGAGGAGGAGGTAGAGGTTGGAAGGGTCGACCATGCCCGACGGAGTGTTTGAAGTCCCTGCAGTTCCGAAGAGTGTGGCGCATGTCCTTGTGGTACGGGCACTGGGCGTCGAGGATGTCGTCCAGCGTACGCTCGCCTCCGCGGGGTCCTCCCCGAGCGCGAGAGGCAGGTGGTCTGGTGGCATGCACCTCTTCGCGTGGTCTCTTCTCCCAGCTTTTGTCGGGTTGCTGGTTCGCGTCGCGTCGTGGTGATGCCGGTGCGGGCTTCGCTCCTTCGATGAGGTCCTGAGCTCGCTCGTCGACGGTGATGTAGAGGTCGGCTTCCCGGAACAGCTGCTCAGAGGTAGTCGGCGCTTTCTGCAATATGGCTCGGACGAAGGCCGAGTCATTGGATCCTCTGTAGAAGTCCTCGATCACAGCCGCCTCCGTGACCTCGGGGATACGATTTCTCATGGTCTGGAACCTTTTGAGGTACGACCGAAGAGTTTCGTCCCCCCGGCGCTTGATGGATTTGAGGTCCCATGGTTGCGCCGGTTTGTCAGAGAGGGACTAAAAGTTGGCGGTGAAACATCGGCTGAAATCGCTCCAGTCGTCGATGTAGTGCCGGGGTAGATGTCGTAGCCATTGTAGTGCGTCTTGCCCGAGGACAATGGGTAAGTACGCAGTCATCACGTCTTCGGATGCTCCAGCGGCTCGAGCGGCGGTGGTGTAGACGGCCAGCCAGCTCCTGGATCCTGCATAGGTTCATACTTGTCGACATTGGATACCTTGAAGTTAGGGGGCCACTGAATGGCCCTAAGGCGCGGAGTAAGGGCAGACACTCCACATGTGTCCTCCTGTCGTCGGAGATGATGTCTGTCCCGGGGAGGGGAGTAGTTGTTGAGGTTCCTCGACTGTCCCCGGGTAGTACCGCCAGTCGAGGCCGTCGTTGACTCGGTTCTGGTGGCTTGACTCCGAGTTGGGATGCCATGATCCGTGTCGTACTCCTCCCGGCGGCGGATCTCGTTCTCATGCCGTCGTTCACGCGAAGCGTTGATGGAGCTTCGCGTGTCCCGGCGACTATTGATGGCGTGTCGCAGATCGTTCGGCGGGTGAGTGAGGGGTAGAAGATGGTTGGCTGCTTGGGTGAACAGGCGTCGATAGCCCTCGGCGTCGAGAGTCCGAGGGAGTCCATCAGCTATCCGAGCTAGTACTCCTCCGACTTCACTCGGCGTGTTCATGGCTCGGGCGAAGTCAGGGTTTAGGTTGCGACCGAAGAGTGGATTTTCCCGGCGCTGCCTTGCGTCTTGCTCGGCTTGTTCCTGAGCTCGTCGGCGATCACGCCGTCGGGAGTTCCTTCGTTCTCTGAAGACGCGTTCCTCCGGAGTTTCTCCCATCTTCGAGACCTCGTCTCGCGAGACAGGTTGCTCCGGATCCCGTTCTCCGGCCTCGTGATGTCACCGGATGTTTCGGCGCCGATTTCTTCGTCGACGGGACTCCCGCTGAGGTGGTTCTTCCCCAGGCGCGGTCGGCTCGTCGTCGGAGACGGGAGGCGACTCCACTCTCCCGATGAAAAGAACGTCGGGGTAGAATGGCGTGGCTGTCGTGGCGATCTTCTTTCGAAGAGCTCGAGGTTGCGCTTCTCCGATATTTTCGGAGTTTGTTGGAGGAGACTTCTTTTTTGGCGGATCTGCAATGCGGTGTAGAGTTCCCTCTTCGTCTGCTATGGATGAGATCGTTCCAAAGCAGAACATGGATCCGGGACGGAGGGTGATCTTGCTGTGGAAGGTGACGGCCATTGAGCTAGCTTAGATCGTCGACACACCCCCTACCTGGCGCGCCAGCTGTCGGTGTTTTGGGTCCGACCGCACACCTGGGGTTGCCCCTCGAGGTGTTTTAGGAGTAGGACGGTGTCGCCGACTGTAGCTGAATGGTTCGTGCCAGATGCACGAAAGACAATGGACAGTGTTTACAGGTTCGGGCCGCTTTGAGATGCGTAACACCCTACGTCCTGGCGAATATGCTTTGTGTAATGGGTTACAAGGTAGAGAGTTGAGGTAGATGGCTAAGTAGTAGTAGAGTTGGGATTGATTGTCTTGAAGGGGTGCCCCCTAGGCCTTATATATTTGACCGTGAGGCAATAAAAGCTAATATGATAACAACGTGCACCTAAAAGATAGTGAACTGTTTGAGCTTATCTTCCTATGATTCGGCCGACTTATCCTCGCCCGGTTCCGTTGTGCGGGGCTCCAGCGCGGGAAAGTCGGATCTTGTAATACTCAAAAGTGTAATAGAAGAGGATAGAGATAATCTCAATAGTTTGTGGTCTCTACTATTCATTACATGTGATTAACCTTAGTTAAAAGTGGATAATTAGAACAAAGAACACATAAATAACCTGTGCATCATGCTGGATTTTGTTTTGTGCGCATTTTGTGACAATATAATAATAATGTGACAAGAAATGGATTAAAGTCCAAAGTAGAATTTGACATTTAAAGGAAATCGTAGAAAAAGGAAAGGAAGAAAATTTTAAGTGAGTAAAAAAAATAATATAAAATAGATAAATAAAATATTATTTCTACACTGGAGTTTTAAGTGTTCACCTGACTCATTGGTGGAACTCTTAAGCAGATTCAAATTCAAATTTGAATTTAAAATAATTATGAATAAGAAAAACAGGAAATAAGGAAAACAAAAGAAAAAAAGGAAAAGAACCGTAACTGGGCTCGCTCTCTCAATTCTGGCCCATTCACTCATTCACTCCCGCGCAGCCCATACTCCCTCCACCCAGCCGCACCTTACCTTCTCTGTGTGTGGGACCCCCGCCTCCACTGTTCCTCTTCCTCCTGACCGAAAGCGAATTCCCACAGCCGCTCCGCGCCATCGCTCTGTATCGCGCGCTTGGCTCTCCCTGTGCCCAGCGACTGTGCTCCTTTATGCGTGACTTCATGTGTTGCTTGCACCACGGGCCCGCTAGTCAGCGTTCGGCTTCGCCTTGTTCACAAGCGCCCACCGGAATCTCAACAAAACTGCACTCGCGAGCTAATTCCACGCTGCCAGACGCCGTCTTCTTCGCCGCAACCCAGGGAGGAATCAGGCTGCTAGCTCAAACGGCCCTAGCCGGTGCCTCTGCGCACCTATTCGTTGCACGGGTGGGCTAGCGGGACCCACTGCCTCGCCTTCGACGGGAGCTCAAATCGAACTAGAGTTTGTTGCAACGGCCTCCTGAAAACTCGCCGTTCCTTGCGATGGGATGGATAAGTATGCGCGCGATCCGAAATCCAAGCGCCATCGATCTTCTCTCCTCCGTATAAATGAAGGCTTGGGTCCATGGATCGAAGGTAGAGCGTCACTGGACCACGTGGCTTGTGCAAGGGAGTAGCTGGTCATGGGAAACCTTGGTGCCGTCGCAATTCCTTGTCGACGGCCGTACTCCGCCACGGACCTGCCATGGTGTGAGGACAGCTTCATCTGCACGTTAATCCTTGGTGAGATGCTCCTCAGCTCATTCTCCTTTGGCGCGATTACGGGGTAGAGGCGCTGTGGATCTCGCCGGTGTGAGTTAAGTGATCGGTCGGCGCCGCTTCTTCACTGGTCTCGGGCTTCAACATCAAACGGAGGCCGGCACGCGGGATCTCTGGTGAGTGCTGCCTCTTTGTTTCCCATGTCAATATTCCAGGGCGATGATACTCCTTGGGCAGGGAAAAAAAATCCTGAGGCTCGGTTAGTCGCGGGCTGGGAACGACGTGGTGTCGTTATCACCGAGTCGGAGGTAGAAGACAAAGCCATTGCCGTAGATGGCGATGTCAATGGCATAGATGATTGCGGCGCAATAGAGTAGCTTGTATGGGTGCCCCGACCGTAGATCAGGCAAGGGACGCACCTGATTGAATGAGATGTCGATTTGCGGAGACAAATCCGAGACGTTGAGCGGATCTCGGACGTGTGAGGGTGGAATGCGGGATTTGTTTAAATCTGAACCGTTGGTCGAGTGATGGACGACATGGATTAGGTCGAACTTACCCCTTCGCGTGATTTAATCCTAGTTGTACAGTTTGGATCGGACGGCTGAGAACCAATGGTACCTTTTCGCGGTGTACACTTTGCATAAGAAACCTCCTGCTCCCGTTAAAATGACCCGCAGTCCGTCTCACTGTAGCCTGTGTATCAGGATTCTTGCGCAAAAGCCCATTGCGTTTCCCTATTTTTGCGCGCTCAGTCCAGAGCCTGGTGAAATTGGGAGAAAGGAATATAGGAAATGATTTTTTTAATATAAAAATAATTCCAGAACAGTGTTTAATCTCTAGAAAATTCATATTAGCTCCTTTTTAGTCCATTCCAGTTCTTATAATTTTGTATTAATATTGTTTAATACTTAGTGTCTCTGTTTTAACATGAAAATGGTGTTAAAATTTATTTCTTAGCTAATCTCGTATCAAATACATAAAACCTTAGGAAATTCGTATCTCCTCCGTTTTAACTCCGATTTGATCCGTTCAAGTTCCGTTAGTCTCGTAGCAACGTGTAGATCATTATCATTCAGTTTGTACTTATGTTTGGTGTGATGTTAATTTTATCTATACCATGTTTGTTTGTATTGCTACGACTAGCGCGAGGACACGTGACATCTGAAAAGCAAGTTGGTACCTGGAATCTCAAGTGCCAGGCAAGTTGTGCCCTTGATTCACTTTTGTTACCCAATAATGTTCTTTATAATCATTTACCATGCATAGGTTTAACTTTGATGGGACCCAATAGGTTTCCCTAGACTGTTTATCCTGTTTACCTTGTTTACCCCTGAATCACTTGGGTAGTTTATGCTATTGCTTTACGTGGTTTTTGGGTTAATATTTCATTATATCCATGTTCCAGTTATTTTGTTATTCTATTTATGTTCATGTCAAGATCATTATGTTATTGTTAATTGGAACATGGAGCTTAACTTGAGAACCACGTGCCACCACAAGGGAGGAATGGGACCCCTTGGCTGACTAATTAGGAAAGCTAGTGGAAGACTACCTTACCCGAAAGGGGCAAGGGCAGTAGGGGAGTGGTCAGTGTAGGGAGGTCCCTGGTTGATTTTGCTGCGATGGCGGTCAGCCAGGAACCCTGCATTGGAATTTCCCATAAACTGTAGCGGGTTTTCGGAAGCTAGTGGAACTTTGTAAAGGCCTCGTAGTGGATCCCTAGCCATTCACCTTGGTAGTGTCTAAGGGCCTAGCTAACCCTGGCGACATGGGAAACACGACTTGTGGGTAAAGGGTACAACCTCTGCAGAGTGTAAAACTGGTATACTAGCCGAGCTCACGGTCATGAGCGGCTCAGGACTCTCCGATGATTAAATTATGGAATCTAAACTCAATTTGTCATTTGCATTTGCATGGGATTTGTTATTAATTGTGTTCTATTACTTTATTATGGTTTGGTATTCACTTACACTTAGTAACTGCTAATAAAATTTTGACCAACTTATAAAAGCAATGCTCAGCTTTAACCACTATTGTTGTTCAGCCTTACACTTCATGAACTCCCACCTTTGGTGAGTTCGTGTCACATTATTCCCCACAACTTGTTGAGCGATGAACATGTGTGAGCTCACCCTTGCTGTCTCACACCCCCCCACAGGAGAAGAACAGGTGGTTTCAAGTGGAGTCAAGTACCGAGGCATCCGACTTGATCTAGGTGGCGTTTCTCAGTCGACATCGGCGCCAACGATCCTTAGTTCGTGCTATATTTATCTTTTATTTTTGTAAGTCTTCCGCTATGTAATAAATACTCTGATTATTGTGACATTTATCTCTATGCACTCTGTTATTATATATGTTGTCTTCTTGGCGCATGTATGAGATGCACCTGGCTTTGTCCCTTAAAGCCGGGTGTTACAGATCTCCTGTTGTGGTCACTTGCTCGACGTCGAGGAGTCATCCAGGCTTGCACCGACCCGGCCTCACATCGATTTGCTTTACTGATTGCTCCTCCCCAGGCCCATGAAGGAGTGACCTTACGATCTATCGGGACCTTGGGCTTTTCGTGAGATCTTTTATCCTTCTAATGGACCCAGGGGATATCTGTCCCCCACAGTCACATATTTTAAATAATTCCTTAAATGGTTACTTGACTAATGATTATTAGATTAGTTTTCTAATTAGATTAAATGTTTAGTTTTCAACTTGCGCTTTTATAATAAACATTAACATGGTTAATATTAACTTAAATACATTTTCTTTATCTAATACTTATTTAGTATAAATGTGTCACCTATTTAGTTTTTCTCACATGTCGTGCGTGTTGTTCCACGCGCGGTGGCGTGCTGTTTCGCGTGCGTCGTCACGCGTTGTCACTTCGCAGGTCTTGCCTTCACTCTGTCCTTGGTTATGCTTTTCACGATTATCATCTTCACCCTTGTCACCTCTATATCTTACCTTGATGCTTATATTATACATGTGCTCTAAAACATTCTCTCTTCCATCTCAATTTTAAAGTTGTATTTTACCTATCTTCCCTTGGTCGTATCCTCTTCCTCGACGCTTGCGAGTTTTCAACTCCATCCTTTGTTGTTTAGTGTTGCCTTTACCTTTCCCACCATCTCTCGACCGTACCTTGGTGATTACATTATGTTTTTTATCTAAAAATTTCCAATCTCCTATCCCAATTTGAGAGTGGTGTTTTACTTATCTCAGCCTTGGCAATATCCTCTTCTTTACCACGTGTAAGCCTTGACGTAACTCCATTCTTTGTTGTATTTGTACCACTGTCTCTTCTATGCCTTCAACTTTTCTCTTATATCCTTGTTCGTTATCGCCTTTGACCCTTGCAATATTTATGTCTTTACTTAAATCCTTACTTTGAACTTATCCTTTAAAAGCCTCCCCTTTCTTTCAACCTAGTTTGAGAGCTGTGAGTTACCTATCTCTCACTTGATTTCTTTTCCCTCTTTGTTGCCTTACAAGTTTTCTCTTAATTCCATCCTTTGATGTGTTATTATTTTCTATCACCATTACCTTGTCATCCATCGATCTTGCCTTGATACATATCTTTATGCCTTCTCTTTAAAAAATCTCCTCTCTTCCATATCAATTTGAGAGTGGTAATTTACGTATCTGGCCCTTGGACATATCCTCTTCTTTTCCACTTGCGGGTCTTGTATTAACTCCATCCTTTGTGGTACTTATATTCTTGGTTCTTATGCACATTTACTTCCTCTCCTACATCCTTGTCCGTTATCACCTTTAAACCCTTGTGATATCTATACCCTTAACTTCACGCTTACTTTGAACCTACCCTTTAAAGCCTCCTCTTTTCCATTCCTGTTCGAGGATAATGCCTCACCTACTTCCTCATTGACTGCTGCCCTACTTTGACCCCTTGCAAGTTTTGTCTAAAATACATCCTTTGTTGTGTGTTTGTCTGTTACCACCTTAACCCTTGTCATCCCTCGATCTTTACCTTGATGCTTATCCTGCTCCTGCATTTTAAAGCCCCCTCTCCTGTTCCAGTTCAAGAGTGTGGTCTTACCCATCCCACTCTTGGTCGTTCCCTTTTCCTCTGTCACGTCACAAGTCTCAACTTTTGTTTGATATCACCCTTACCCTTGTAATCACTAGATCTTGCCTTGATGCTTATCTTAGGTTTGCTTTTTGGAATTTGCCCTTTTCTATCTCAACTCGAGAGTGGTGTTCTACCCATTATGCCCTCGGTCGTATCCTTTTCCAGGTCGCTTACAATGCTTGCTTTAACTCCATCCTTTATGGTGCTCGTGCCTATCACACCCAGTTTTCGAAGGTAAACCGAATGCGAACCATGTACGTGCTAGGATAAGAAATTCATGTACACAACGATTACATAAATGACTCATCATAGCACAATGCTTCGAATGATAATAAAGAATAAGTAATAATATTAAAGACTAGAGTCATTTACATAATATAAATTAAAGTGCACATAATAGAAACATAGCCAACGTAAACAAACCCACCACAGACAGCTAACTAGGGAGGTCGCTAGCCTAATCCTCAAACTATTCAAAGTCCTGGAACTCCTGGAGATCCGCCTCGACACTTTCTTATCCATCTTTACCTGAGCATAGATTGCACCAAAGGCAACATGGTGTTTGTGAAAGCAAGGGTGAGTACACAACAACGTACTCAGTAAATGTCCCGTTTGGCTGAGGTGGACTAGCTTTATGTGGAGTTAAGCTCAAAGCAGTTGCTTTTAGTTGGTCAGGAATTTTTTATTAGTGGAAGCCAAGTTTTAGCAATAACCAACTCGTGAATTATTTCCTCATCAAGGAACATCATCATCATCATCGAACCAAATCCATCAATAGAACCATTGTATCTCGTACCATCTGTAACTCTAATCAAAGAGGATACCAAGGCCACTCTTAACCGTGAGCACGACTGATATATCAGTTTTATTATACTCTGCAAAGGTTGCACACTTTACCCATGAGTCGTGATTCCCTTTTTGCCCGAGGAGCGCTACTCCCCATTGATCACTACCTAGGTGATCTAGCAGGGTGTCACTACGTAGCCTTTACAAAGATTTCCCAGAGGTCATAGCCGCCCGTTAGGTTTCTCTAGTTTGATAAACACAGTAACTCTCCCCACAGGAAGGGTGACTAACAAAACCAAATCGAAAAAACCTCGGCAACCAGCCTCGGCAGAGCAAGTACTGTGCCCGGACCCCATTGACGGCACGACGGTGAAGCCGACTACACCTCAAGTTCCTCTAATTAATCAGCTAAGGTCGTCCCATACCACCCTCATGGTTCCACTGTTTTCCCGGGTGGTCTCTCAACGAACAGGTCCTTACAGAGAGGTACTAAGGAAACAGTTCGAGCCCCCTTAAGTATCACAAGTTCATCATCATAATCAAGATATCATGAGCGTATCATAAATATTCTTATCATATTTGTTGATTAAAGTAAAGCAGTAACATAATACTAATCATAGTAACCAATTCCCAAAGGGTAAACAAGAACAGGAAAACATAATACTAGTCAATCCTTAGGTTGTTCGTGGTATGCAGGACAATGAATTATAAAGTAAATGGGACATAATGGGTCAGAGGACACTTACCTTCACCAAATAGGTGCTCGGGGTCTTCAATCTCATAAAACTCGAAGAGCTAGATCACTTGGTCGCCAACGCTTGATCTTCGATTCCTCGAAGCTCAGGAATGGGTCGCATTCTGATCGCAACGCGAAGCGAAGACAAACAGGCACATGCAAACATATATATATATATATATATATATATATATATATATATATATATATATATATATATATATATATATATATATATATGCATAAGAACATTACACTATGCCAAGGAAAACATAATAAAAACATGCAATACGGAATAGAGAGCGCTACTACGGTCATGCGATGAAAAGAAACGCGACAGTTGAAGCTACGGTCAAGAAGTTATCGCGTTTACGCTAAACAAGTACGAGTTAAAACAATTGATTTGATGTAATTATATTAATTGATATTTATTAACAATAAATCAAAACTACTACTTAGCTTTGACTAAATTACTATTTTAATTGTGGATGATTAAATAAATGACTAATTAACTGACATGAGTGATTATAAGCGAACGGTTTAATCTCGCGCACGGATAACGCGCGATACGCGCGAACATCGCGCGGCAAGGCGTGCGACACACGCGAACGGCGCACGACAATGCGTGCGAACGGTGTGCGACAAAGCGTGTGAACAGGACGCGCGACACTCACGAACGACGTGCGACGATGCGCGCGAAACAACACCGCAACACGCGCGCGCGGGCCGACACAATGCGCGGAAACTAATAAATAGGCAACATGATTAAACTAAACAATTATTAATAAGAAACATTTTAGTTAAGATTAATCATGTTGCTGACTAATTATAAATACACAAATAGAATTTCTAAATTAGATTTTAAAATTAAAATGTCGTCCTAGTAGCCATCGGTCAAACAAACATTTAAATAAATTAAATAAAATGCGCAACAGTATGGAAATACTTCTAACATGTAGATAATTTTAATACAACCTAACGCAACTTGAACAGATTGAATCGGGTTTAAAACACAAAAGTTATCACCATTTTAAACTAGACTAAATTCCTGCGTACGTTTTAATTTTGCATAGGGGCATTTTCGTAAATAATTCATCTTCTTCCTCACCTCTCTCTCTCCATGCAGGGAACCACCATGGCCATGGGGAGAAGCTCGGTCAGAGGGAGGGGGGAGGGGCTGGCCAGCCGGCTGGGTGTCAGCCGTGCAGGCCACGCCCGCCCAGGCATGCAGGGGCCGCGCCAAGGGTGCCCCTTGACCTGGCCGCGTAGCGGGTGCCATGGAGGGCACGCTCGGCCGGTTAGGGCTGGGCGCCACCATGGCTACCGGCCGTGGAGGGGAGGGCTGCGCAAGGGAGGAGAGGGTGGAAACGGGGCAGACAAGCCGGAGGTGAGGGTGAGCGAGGGGGATCCTATGGTGTGGAATGTGGCGGAACTGCCCGAATTATTCCAACTTAAGTGCCTAAGTCCGACCTTAGAGGCTAGACCACACTTAAATGGGAATAACCCGTCAATCCCTCGGATCTAGTCCGACACGGCCACTGACAGGATCAAGTACCACAGTCTCACTCGATGGTGAGTCACAGAGCAAATACAATAAAGCATAAAACCATACATGAAAGAGTATTAAATTATTATTACATCACCATTGTCACCATCGGAGTTTTCGCAAAAGTAACCATCATTGTTTTTGAAGTGCAGCGGAAATAAACTAACGATAAATAAATGGAGAGATGGGGAAGCCTATCCCATCACTCCTCATGCTCCTCCTCAGCCGAGGCAGGGTCCCACTCGACAGTCCAACCCGGTGGCAGGGTGGATGGCCAAGTCACTCCAGCAACCATGTCCTCCAGAGAACCTGTAAAATTATGCCACAAGCAAGGCTGAGTATACTAATACTCAGCTAGACTTACCCGGTGTGAGGAGTCTATACTCCTCTACCTCTAGACATGCAGCTGTTTGGCTGTGGGGTTTGGTTGCCAAAAGCACTAGCTGAGTTTCTAAAGCAAGATTTTAACTCAATCAAAATTAAGTGTGACTCTCTTAAGGCTAAAAGTGTACTATCTATTCATACATAGTAGCAAGCATTATTAGCAATCAACAGTTTGTATCATCTCAACACAGTTCCTCTTGTTACTCAATGTAGCAGCATGGATCAAGCAGTCTCATTAGCTGCGAGAAGCAGACGATTCGAATCGAGTTTTTATCCTTGCAAGGTAAACCTAAACACACGACATGTAGGGGCACTCCGTCCCCACACATATCAACCGTCCCCATCGATTCTCTGGCAGCAGATCAGGGCTCACCGCCTTGGCGTACAATGCCTCACTGACCCCGACTGGCCGTCGTGCAGTGACAGCACTTGTACCCACCATAACCGGAATGGGAGACTACGTCTCAGGTCGCGTGAGGGGGTATGTCCACTGGCAGGTTCAATCAGGTACTAGGTTTACCGATTTACCATATTTCTCGGTATGTGCTTAGTACATTCAAACGCTTGACTCACGGTACCACACCTTAATCCTTAATCAACTTTTTATCCCGTGAACAACCAATCCCCATGGATTGTTGCCCACAAACCAACATCAATATGATAGGAAAGTGGATACAGCCAATTCCTGACCTCGCGCGAGTGCTAGAAAAATCACTCGACTTCTACCGAGATCCTAATTAATAAAGCAGCTACTCGACCTAGCATACTAGTGTTCATCTCAATAGGATTCCTGAGATCATGCAACTAGGGTTTCAAACAATTCCTACACCTAAGTGCACAATCAATCCTACAATCATTAAGTGAAGTAAAATAGCATAAATAACAGGTTATGCATAAAACCGGGGCTTGCCTTCCAAAGCAGTGGCAGGCAGGTCCTCTGGTGCAGGCTCTGGTGCTGGGTCTGGGGCAACCTCCTGGGCAGCTCCTTGCTCCGGCACGAGGACGTACTCTCCGTCAGCAAGATTACAGTCTATCGAAATGCAATGAACATGTATGTCATGATTATGCAAGATTTAAGAACATTAAGCCACTAAAATTAGGTCAAGAATTAACTTAGGGTTCCTTGGCTACGTGGGTCTTTTAGTGGTATACTTAGACTTATTACCTTTTAGGTTTAGGTTTTCTTTTAAGATAACATATTGGATTTGTATTGCCTTTATAGGTTTAGTGGACAATTATAGAGGTCCTAGGAAGACATTAAATTCCATTACCTATTTTCCTTCCTTAATTTCCATCTAGGGTTTCTAGTAGGGGTTTGAACTATGATAGTAGTTTAAAAAAAATTTCCAAAAATTTTGTAAAAATTATAGTGGGTTGTCACTGGCTATACTAGTTTGTTTTAATAATTTGAGGCTTAAGGTATAAAAGCTAAGCTTTAAACAAAAATAACAATAGTTAGGCAAAATGGGCCACTTTACACTACAAGTCCTTTATTAAAGTGGTTTCTGACCTAATGGTTATTTTTGCTGGCCTCTAGTAGTGATAAAAAGCTCTTGTACCAAAAATGGCAGAGAGCAACATGATGGTTAATTAATGATGGATTTGTGAAGTTTGGTGCACAAAGGGTGATTAGAACTAACTTGTTATTTGAAAAATATCAAACAACAGATTTCAGATTTTTCTTAAGTTCTTATTATCCAAACATTTGTTATCCTAAGGTTTGGGGAGGTTTCACCTTAGGGGTATTTTTGTAGGGTTTTTCTAAGTTATCCCTATTTTCTTCATTTAAAAGGGATCTTGTTTATCTTACACCACAACAGGGTATGATACATTTTTCCAGTGAACTACATTGACTAAGTATCTCAACAAAAATAGGTGTGCTCTCTGGTTCATCATTTATATCACCTTTTATATTTTTCTTAAACTTAAGCATATTATAGAATAAGGGGTCAAAACTATCTTAATGTAATGGACAGAGAGGTTTAACATTTTTAACTAGGTCAGTGGGTAGATATAAACTTCTCCAAATTTTTCTAACCCTAGTTAAATAGTGCAACCATTTTTCTTGCTATTATTAAGCTTTTGGCCAAAACTGAAAATAAATCAGAACCTTATATTTTTCTCTAGTTTATATGGGGTTTTATATTTTTCTTAGACAGGTTACATTATTTAGAGTCTGGCAAAATTGGTTTGACTAAATTTGGATAAACCAAACAGAAGTTATGGGTTTTTAAAGTTTCTGTTTGAATTTAAAACAGATTTTAATTAGGTTTTCCTGAAAACGCAGTTTGCACCGAGACCCCTGGGGTTAAACTGATTCAAAACTCGCAGATCTACCCTCGGGCCACTATTCATGTGAGTCTTGGGCTTTACACTTAACCCCCAGGGTTCTCTCCTTCACACCCGCGGTCCCTCCCCTAAACAGAACAGTAGCCGTAGGAAGGAAAGGACGGTGCGGCTTACCGGCGGCGAGGGAGGTCCGGCGAAGGGTGGGGTCGGCTCGGGGAGGTTCTGGCGGTCACGTCGAGGTACGGCTCGTCGTCGGAGATGGCCGGAATCGCCCGGTCCACGCGTGCACGCGGGTATCCTCGTCGGCGGCGAGTATACCGGCCAAACCACGGCGATCTGGTTCAATCCGACGGCACGGTGAGCATCACGGGGTCACGTAGCGATAGTGTGCACAAGGAATCGAAGGGTGGTGGAGTGGTTTACCCGGTCCACGTACTCCGGCGGGGTTGAGAGCTCCGGCGAGTGTGGACTGGCTTCTCCGGCGAAGGAAACTCCGATTCCTTGCTCGGGGAGTCTCACGGAGGTGTGCACAAGCTTCTCCGAGGGTTGGACGGGGCTGGAAATGGCTGGGCGGGCCGGTCTACGGTGGCAGGGGGACTGGGTGGCCGCGGACAAGCTGCGTATGGGGCAACGGCGGTGAACCAAGCTCCAGCGAGGGTCGGGTGGGTGCGGAAGGGTACGGTCGAAGCTTGGGAGGGTTTTATAGGCGCGGGCGCGGACCAGGGCGCTGGCTTGGCCGTTTGGCGCGACGCGGGCACGCGGGGCGCGCGCGCGGGCGTGCTCTGGCGAGCTCAGGGCGCGTCGAACACGTGGCGCGTTGCTTCTGCCCGTGTTCTTCGCTCTGCTGAGCGACCAAGCGTACGAATCTTGCCATGTCGCCTGTGGGAGATCTCTTCCCTGCACCTAGAGCTACCTAGTTCATGTGAGTTCCAAGGGAGGATACGCCCTAGGTTAGGAGATAGACAGGCGCCAAGTTTGGTTTGTCTCACTGCCCACACCGCGACAAAACCGATGTCAAAGCTTGTCAAACGTCCAAGTCTCGGTTTCAAATTTTTCCAGGGGGTGCCTTAAGTGGTATAGCACATTTTTGGTATAGAACTCAAGTGGTTTTGGCGCCATTTTCAAAGTGAACACGGCTGGTCTTTGAATTAGGGTTTAAAATGTGACTTAGAGGGAAATAGAGAGCTCTAGCTCTCTCTCCACTTGGAGATCTGAATTGGGGTTTCTCCAGGGGCCTTTTTGCAATATTTCCCTCTCCTAATTGATGGTTATAATGTTGCTTAGGGTTTGGGTAAAAGTTACACATGCTTTACCCACTTGATCACTCTCTTCCCCCCCCTTACTTAGGGTTTTGGAAGGTAGGGCTTTGGAGAGATCTGGGGTTCTTTTTCCCTTCTATCCAAATAAAAAGTGTGCAAGGGTTTGATTAAATACTTCTTAGGCCAATTACAACTTGATTAACTCAATAACTCCAAGGTTCTTATATGTTCCCTTAAGTCTCTACTACTTGTGATTACAGCCTTTTTAGTGCCAAGGTGGGCTCTAGCCAAGGTAACACCTGGAGTGTTACAGCCCTCCCCCCTTAAAGGAATCTCGTCCCGAGATTTCAGGTAGAGTCCCTTGGAGGGATGCTTTGAAGGTGTGCTGGTGCCACTCTCCCCTTAAACTCAAGTTCCACTTTCTTAACTGTTCTTCGAATGTCATCCTCTTTGCAACTTCAGAAGGAAGCCCTTCTTAAGTTAAGTCCATAACTTAGACTATCCTTGTTATCTAAGTTTTTCTTATAATTGACTTCAAAGGGCAGGTGGGGGTGGGGTTTCGGGGTTACATACCGGCTTCTTTGGGTAGAAAGTCGGGGAAGCGAGAGCGTAGAAAACCCTCCGTCTCCCATGTAGCTTCTTCTGCTGAATGATGACTCCACTGAACCTTATACATTTTGATTGACCTTGCCCGAGTTGATCTTTCCTTCTGATCCAATACCTTGACGGGGTACTCTTGGTAAGACAAGTCTGGTTCTATCTCAATGTCTGGTTCTGGTAGCACTTCAGTGGGTAGACGAACACATTTCCGCAGCTGAGATACATGGAACACATTGTGAACTGCTGACATACGGGGTGGTAATTCCAATTGGTAGGCTACGGGTCCACAACTTTCCTTGATCTTATATGGTCCAATGTAACGAGGGGCCAACTTGCCCTTGATCCCGAATCTCTGGATACCCTTGGTTGGTGATACCTTAAGATAGACATGATCTCCCACCTCAAACTGTAGTGGCTTCCGCCTCTGGTCATGATAACTCTTTTGCCTGACCTGAGCAGCTTCCAAGTTTTTCCTGATGACTCTGACCTTTTCCTCTGCTTCAATTACCAAATCTGGCCCAAATATCTCCCTCTCTCCTGCTTGAGACCAATTCAACGGGGTTCTGCATCTTCTCCCATACAAAGCCTCAAAAGGTGCCATTTTCAGACTGGACTGATAACTGTTATTGTAGGAGAACTTCGCTAAGGAGAGACACTTGTCCCAGTCCTTTCCATAGTGCAGTGCACATGCTCTCAACATGTCTTCCAAAACCTGATTTACCCTTTCTGTTTGACCATCTGTTTGAGGGTGATATGCTGAGCTTCGGATTACATGGGTCCCAAGTGATTCCTGTAATTGCTCCCAAAATCGTGCCACAAAAGGTGCTCCTCGGTCAGAAACTATGGTCCTTGGTATCCCATGCAGACGAACTATCTGGTCGATGTAAATTTCCGCATACTTCTCCGTCCGGTGGGTAGTGTGCACTGGCAAGAAATGAGCAGTCTTGGTCAACCTGTCCACAATAACCCATATGGAATCATGGTGCCTGGAGGTATTGGGTAATCCTACTATGAAGTCCATGCAAATGTCCTCCCATTTCCAAGATGGTATGGGAAGGGGTTGCAAAGGGCCTGCTGCTTTCAGATGACTAGCTTTTACCCTCTGACAAGTGTCACATTCTGAAACGTACTTGGCAATTTCCCTCTTCATTTTGGTCCACCAATAAAGAGGTCTGAGATCATGGTACATCTTGTTGCTACCAGGGTGCATGGAGAACTTAGAAAGGTGGGCTTCATCCAATATCTTCTTTCTGAGCTCTGGGTCCTTGGGAACCACCAATCGGTCTTCAAACCATAAAATTCCTTTGCTGTCCTGGCGGAAACACTTGTATTTCTCTGCCTTCAGCTGGATCATTTCTTTAATAACCTGAACTCCCTTATCCCCAAACTGTGCCTGAGCTATTTGTTCTTGCAATGTGGGCTCCACTGCAATATATCTTAATTCACCGGAAGGAACAACTTCCAGGTTCAGCTTGCACAACTCATCACACAAGGTGGTGATTCTTGCATCCATGTTCATGCAATTACATTGGGCCTTTCGGCTCAAAGCATCTGCCACAACATTTGCCTTGCCAGGATGGTAATGCACCTCCAAATCATAGTCCTTGATTAATTCCAACCACCTTCTCTGCCTCATGTTGAGATCTGCCTGAGTGAAAATGTACTTGAGGCTCTTGTGATCAGTGTAAATGTTACAGTGAGCTCCCATCAAGTAGTGTCTCCATATCTTGAGGGCATGAACTACTGCTGCCAACTCCAGATCATGGGTCGGGTAGTTCTGCTCATGAGGTCTGAGGGCTCGGGAAGCATAAGCAATCACTCTGTTCTCTTGCATCAACACACAACCCAGTCCTGTCCCAGAAGCATCACAATAAACTTCAAATGGCTTGGTATTATCCGGCTGAGCTAGCACTGGAGCTGTTGTCAATTGTTGCCTCAAGGTATGAAAAGCATCCTCACATTTTTGGCTCCACACAAATTTGGCTCCCTTCTTCAACAGTTCAGTCATTGGCTTGGCAATTCTAGAGAAATCCGGAATGAATCGTCGGTAATATCCTGCCAATCCCAGAAAACTCCGAATCTGTCTCACTGTAGTCGGAGGTTTCCAGTCCATCACTTCTTGCACTTTCTCAGGGTCAACTGATATCCCATCCTGAGAAATTATGTGACCCAAGAATCTTATTTCTTTCAGCCAGAACTCACACTTGGACAACTTAGCATACAAATGATGGTCGCGAAGTCTCTGAAGCACGATATGCAAATGTTTAGTGTGCTCAGCCTCATTCTTGGAATAAACCAGAATGTCATCAATGAAGACAACCACAAACTTGTCCAGCTCTGGCATGAATACTGAGTTCATCAAGTACATGAAATAAGCCGGGGCATTGGTTAGCCCAAAAGACATCACCAAAAACTCATAGAGCCCATATCTGGTAGAGAAAGCCGTCTTGGGAATATCACTGGTTCGAATCTTGATCTGATGGTAGCCCGAGCGAAGGTCTATCTTGGAGAATACCTTGGCTCCTACCAATTGATCAAACAGAACGTCAATGCGGGGTAACGGGTACTTGTTCTTGATAGTCACCGCATTGAGAGGGCGGTAGTCAACACACATCCTCAAACTCTCATCCTTCTTCTTCACGAACAAGGCGGGACATCCCCATGGCGAAGTGCTTGGACGAATAAACCCCTTGTCCAATAATTCTTGCAATTGCTTCTTCAATTCCGCCAACTCCGCGGGAGGCATCCTATAAGGTCTCTTGGAGATAGGAGCAGTCCCAGGTTGCAATTCAATGGCGAACTCGATGTCTCTGTCAGGTGGCATTCCTGGCAATTCATCCGGAAAAACATCGGGGTAGTCGCAGACTACTGGGATCTGCCTTACTGGGGATTCTGCCATAACAAATGCACAAGACCGGGTACCACCCTGGTTGGGTAAATACAAAACAGTCTCGCCATAAGCAGGGGAATGAATTTCAATGGCTCTGGCTGCAATATCCAATATTGCCTGATGTTTGGTCAACCAATCAGTTCCCAAGATGATATCCACGCTGTCCAAACCCAAAATGAGGAGGGTGGTTTTAATTATTAGACTACCAAACTTTATGGGCACATTCTTGCTAATTTGATTAGTGGCAATCCTGCCTCCTGGGGTTGAAATGGTAATAGCCCCGTGGGTGTGGTGAAAAGGCAACTGGCACTTGACACTAAATTTGGCACTGACAAAACTATGCGATGCACCAGAATCAAAAAGAACAGTAGCAGGAAAATTTAAAACTGTAAAGATACCAGTCATGACGGGTGCTCCCTCTGGAATGTCAGCCATTGTAGTGAAGTTCAGCTTGCCCTGCCTCACTTGCACTTTCTGCCTCTTTCCCTGGTTCTGGTTAACATTCTGCCCCTGCCTCTGCTGATTCTTGGGGCAATTCTTGGCATAGTGCCCAGTGCTGCCACAAGTGAAACACCTGTTATCATTGGCCTGGCGGTACTGCTGCTGCTGATTGTTCCTCTGGGCTGGGAATTGGGCACGGTTGGGTGCCTGCTGCTGCTGCTGCGGTGGCCTGATCACCCACCTCCCTTGCTGCTGCTGAGGTCCCCTGCTCTGTGAGTCAGACACAATCCTGAAGCGCTGTGGCTGAGACGAGGGTCCTGCCACAGGGGTCTTCCTCTTCTTCTCCGCCTGCCGAGCCAAGATGCAGTCCTCCTGGGAGATAGCCATGTTGACCAACTCATTGTAACTGTTGGCCCTAACGGTGTTGAGACGGTCACGGAGCTTGGTGCTGAGCCCCCTCCTGAACCTGTCTCGCTTCTTCTCATCCGTATCTGCATGATATCCAGCATACTGACACAAATCATTGAAGGCCTGGGCATATTGCAACACTGTCCTGCTGCCCTCAGTGAGTGCCAGAAACTCATTGAGCTTCCGGTCCATGATGCCAGCGGGAATATGATGCCCTCTGAAAGCGGCCTTGAACTCCCTCCACTCCACCTCTCTACCATCCGGCTGCATAGCCAGAAAATGGTCCCACCAAGTCCTTGCGGGTCCGCGAAGCTGCTGGGTGGCGAACCTGACCTTGGTGACCTCTGAGCAAGCCCCATGGAGCAATGGGAACTTGGATTCTACCACCCTCAACCACACATCTGCATCAAGTGGGTCCTCCGACCTGGTAAACAATGGTGGCTGGGTGCTGAGAAACTCCTGGTAAGTAGCAGCGACGGGGTGACGCTGATGGTCTCCACCAAAATGCTGAGGTGGTGGCTGACGCTGAGCTAGCTGCCCCAGAATCTCATTCTGCTGGGCCATGAGCTCCTGCAGAGTGGGAGGCGGTGGCGGTGGAGGAACGTGCTCATTCTGACCACGGCGCGCTCTCCCAGCCATCTGAAAAAGTCACATGGTTGCTTAATAACACATCTCCAAGCTTAAGGTTCGAACATGGTAGGGGAGTCAAAGTAATTTGATAGATTCCAAATAAAACAACGAAACCATAACCCTTCCGTCCAAATTTAAATTACCATTAATCATCCCTAAACATCCAAAAGAGTTTTACTACTGGTTACATCAAGGATCAAAAGACTCAACTCTACCTAGCCTAGTACCCTAATGGTGCAAAAGCTAAGCTAGCGGCGAGGAGTCCAACTATCACCAACTTCTAGTATTAGTCTGGCCTCTACTGAGCGAACGAGGCGACGCTAGACTCGGGGGAAGGTGGTCTCCCTGAGCCAGCGGTGTCTACACTGGAGGCAGACTCGTCTCCTCCCTCGATGTCAACGTCCTCGTCAGCCTCCGCATCATGGATCTCTTGGTGATGCATGTCCAGATGCGCATTAGCCTCTGCTAGCTGCTGCTGAGTGTTGAGGAGCTGATCCTCGAGGACCTCAATGGTATTCTCCCTGGTGCCCACTAGCTTCTCCAACTCATGAATCTCGTCAGTCAGCTGCTCCACCTGTAGATCTTTCTCCACCAGCTCCTGGGATAAGTCCACCACAAGCTCCTCCCTGTTATCCAGGGTGATCTTGGTGGCCTCCAGTAATGCCATCAGGTGGGACATGGCCTCCCCACGCATCACTTGCAGACGATACAGAGCATTCATGCATCGTACCGACAAGTGAGCGGTGTGGCCTGGGTAGAGAGCCCAGATGTCCTTGGCATGCTCCACCCGATCCTTCCACATCGGGTCGTCCTCCTTTTCCGCAGGGAACAACCCAATGGGGTGAGTAGCCAACTCCAAGGGGTGAAATCCACAGAAGGTGGTCAGTCCATGCAGAGCGATAGCCTCAATAGTGTCCTCTGCCCGGTATCCATAGGACTCAGAGTCCAGTGAACGCCAGCCTGGCTACAAGGGATGAGGCTCCAAAGTCATCCTCACCCGGCAGCGGGGTACCCGGTGCTTCTCGAACTGCTGCACCGCGTACTGAGGGGGTGTCAAATATCCTGCCCCGTGAAGCACCTCCCACAAGATGCGGGGAAAACCCTCTCGTGCAAGTCCGTCAGTGTGGGTCAGTGCATCTCCATCCTCGGAGGATCCGTGGGAAGTCATCTGTGCACGGTTAAGCGTAAGTAAAGAAAAAGAATCACAAAAGAATAAAGAAAAATAAAACTCAACCTGCCTCTAACTAAAAGAAAAAGGCACTGGGGACCTAGTTGGCTGTTATCTCATTTTTAAGTCCTTTTACTTAGTTATTCATTTACTTAATTAAGAATGCATGCATGCACGTCCTGTACGACCTCACAAGAAAAATAAAAGGAACAGGGAAGAACTCCCATCCTGTAAAAGTGGCCTATAGGGCCTAATCACTTAGCCACCTAGCTACCCTTCTAATATCCTAAGGCTTCACGTCCTGGGTCTATCCTGCTCGCCCTACTATCTATCCAACATTGTTTCTATCAAGTTTTACTTTTAGAAAAGGGATGGTATTCATGTTTTATTGATTCCTCTGTGGTGGTACAAGCTCCGATACCAGCTGTGGCGGAACTGCCCGAATTATTCCAACTTAAGTGCCTAAGTCCGACCTTAGAGGCTAGACCACACTTAAATGGGAATAACCCATCAATCCCTCGGATCTAGTCCGACACGGCCACTGACAGGATCAAGTACCACAGTCTCACTCGATGGTGAGTCACAGAGCAAATACAATAAAGCATAAAACCATACATGAAAGAGTATTAAATTATTATTACATCACCATTGTCACCATCGGAGTTTTCGCAAAAGTAACCATCATTGTTTTTGAAGTGCAGCGGAAATAAACTAACGATAAATAAATGGAGAGATGGGGAAGCCTATCCCATCACTCCTCATGCTCCTCCTCAGCCGAGGCAGGGTCCCACTCGACAGTCCAACCCGGTGGCAGGGTGGATGGCCAAGTCACTCCAGCAACCATGTCCTCCAGAGAACCTGTAAAATTATGCCACAAGCAAGGCTGAGTATACTAATACTCAGCTAGACTTACCCGGTGTGAGGAGTCTATACTCCTCTACCTCTAGACATGCAGCTGTTTGGCTGTGGGGTTTGGTTGCCAAAAGCACTAGCTGAGTTTCTAAAGCAAGATTTTAACTCAATCAAAATTAAGTGTGACTCTCTTAAGGCTAAAAGTGTACTATCTATTCATACATAGTAGCAAGCATTATTAGCAATCAACAGTTTGTATCATCTCAACACAGTTCCTCTTGTTACTCAATGTAGCAGCATGGATCAAGCAGTCTCATTAGCTGCGAGAAGCAGACGATTCGAATCGAGTTTTTATCCTTGCAAGGTAAACCTAAACACACGACATGTAGGGGCACTCCGTCCCCACACATATCAACCGTCCCCATCGATTCCCTGGCAGCAGATCAGGGCTCACCGCCTTGGCGTACAATGCCTCACTGACCCCGACTGGCCGTCGTGCAGTGACAGCACTTGTACCCACCATAACCGGAATGGGAGACTACGTCTCAGGTCGAGTGAGGGGGTATGTCCACTGGCAGGTTCAATCAGGTACTAGGTTTACCGATTTACCATATTTCTCGGTATGTGCTTAGTACATTCAAACGCTTGACTCACGGTACCACACCTTAATCCTTAATCAACTTTTTATCCCGTGAACAACCAATCCCCATGGATTGTTGCCCACAAACCAACATCAATATGATAGGAAAGTGGATACAGCCAATTCCTGACCTCGCGCGAGTGCTAGAAAAATCACTCGACTTCTACCGAGATCCTAATTAATAAAGCAGCTACTCGACCTAGCATACTAGTGTTCATCTCAATAGGATTCCTGAGATCATGCAACTAGGGTTTCAAACAATTCCTACACCTAAGTGCACAATCAATCCTACAATCATTAAGTGAAGTAAAATAGCATAAATAACAGGTTATGCATAAAACCGGGGCTTGCCTTCCAAAGCAGTGGCAGGCAGGTCCTCTGGTGCAGGCTCTGGTGCTGGGTCTGGGGCAACCTCCTGGGCAGCTCCTTGCTCCGGCACGAGGACGTACTCTCCGTCAGCAAGATTACAGTCTATCGAAATGCAATGAACATGTATGTCATGATTATGCAAGATTTAAGAACATTAAGCCACTAAAATTAGGTCAAGAATTAACTTAGGGTTCCTTGGCTACGTGGGTCTTTTAGTGGTATACTTAGACTTATTACCTTTTAGGTTTAGGTTTTCTTTTAAGATAACATATTGGATTTGTATTGCCTTTATAGGTTTAGTGGACAATTATAGAGGTCCTAGGAAGACATTAAATTCCATTACCTATTTTCCTTCCTTAATTTCCATCTAGGGTTTCTAGTAGGGGTTTGAACTATGATAGTAGTTTAAAAAAAATTTCCAAAAATTTTGTAAAAATTACAGTGGGTTGTCACTGGCTATACTAGTTTGTTTTAATAATTTGAGGCTTAAGGTATAAAAGCTAAGCTTTAAACAAAAATAACAATAGTTAGGCAAAATGGGCCACTTTACACTACAAGTCCTTTATTAAAGTGGTTTCTGACCTAATGGTTATTTTTGCTGGCCTCTAGTAGTGATAAAAAGCTCTTGTACCAAAAATGGCAGAGAGCAACATGATGGTTAATTAATGATGGATTTGTGAAGTTTGGTGCACAAAGGGTGATTAGAACTAACTTGTTATTTGAAAAATATCAAACAACAGATTTCAGATTTTTCTTAAGTTCTCATTATCCAAACATTTGTTATCCTAAGGTTTGGGGAGGTTTCACCTTAGGGGTATTTTTGTAGGGTTTTTCTAAGTTATCCCTATTTTCTTCATTTAAAAGGGATCTTGTTTATCTTACACCACAACAGGGTATGATACATTTTTCCAGTGAACTACATTGACTAAGTATCTCAACAAAAATAGGTGTGCTCTCTGGTTCATCATTTATATCACCTTTTATATTTTTCTTAAACTTAAGCATATTATAGAATAAGGGGTCAAAACTATCTTAATGTAATGGACAGAGAGGTTTAACATTTTTAACTAGGTCAGTGGGTAGATATAAACTTCTCCAAATTTTTCTAACCCTAGTTAAATAGTGCAACCATTTTTCTTGCTATTATTAAGCTTTTGGCCAAAACTGAAAATAAATCAGAACCTTATATTTTTCTCTAGTTCATATGGGGTTTTATATTTTTCTTAGACAGGTTACATTATTTAGAGTCTGGCAAAATTGGTTTGACTAAATTTGGATAAACCAAACAGAAGTTATGGGTTTTTAAAGTTTCTGTTTGAATTTAAAACAGATTTTAATTAGGTTTTCCTGAAAACGCAGTTTGCACCGAGACCCCTGGGGTTAAACTGATTCAAAACTCGCAGATCTACCCTCGGGCCACTATTCATGTGAGTCTTGGGCTTTACACTTAACCCCCCAGGGTTCTCTCCTTCACACCCGCGGTCCCTCCCCTAAACAGAACAGTAGCCGTAGGAAGGAAAGGACGGTGCGACTTACCGGCGGCGAGGGAGGTCCGGCGAAGGGTGGGGTCGGCTCGGGGAGGTTCTGGCGGTCACGTCGAGGTACGGCTCGTCGTCGGAGATGGCCGGAATCGCCCGGTCCACGCGTGCAGGCGGGTATCCTCGTCGGCGGCGAGTATACCGGCCAAACCACGGCGATCTGGTTCAATCCGACGGCACGGTGAGCATCACGGGGTCACGTAGCGATAGTGTGCACAAGGAATCGAAGGGTGGTGGAGTGGTTTACCCGGTCCACGTACTCCGGCGGGGTTGAGAGCTCCGGCGAGTGTGGACTGGCTTCTCCGGCGAAGGAAACTCCGATTCCTTGCTCGGGGAGTCTCACGGAGGTGTGCACAAGCTTCTCCGAGGGTTGGACGGGGCTGGAAATGGCTGGGCGGGCCGGTCTACGGTGGCAGGGGGACTGGGTGGCCGCGGACAAGCTGCGTATGGGGCAACGGCGGTGAACCAAGCTCCGGCGAGGGTCGGGTGGGTGCGGAAGGGTACGGTCGAAGCTTGGGAGGGTTTTATAGGCGCGGGCGCGGACCAGGGCGCTGGCTTGGCCGTTTGGCGCGACGCGGGCACGCGGGGCGCGCGCGCGGGCGTGCTCTGGCGAGCTCAGGGCGCGTCGAACACGTGGCGCGTTGCTTCTGCCCGTGTTCTTCGCTCTGCTGAGCGACCAAGCGTACGAATCTTGCCATGTCGCCTGTGGGAGATCTCTTCCCTGCACCTAGAGCTACCTAGTTCATGTGAGTTCCAAGGGAGGATACGCCCTAGGTTAGGAGATAGACAGGCGCCAAGTTTGGTTTGTCTCACTGCCCACACCGCGACAAAACCGATGTCAAAGCTTGTCAAACGTCCAAGTCTCGGTTTCAAATTTTTCCAGGGGGTGCCTTAAGTGGTATAGCACATTTTTGGTATAGAACTCAAGTGGTTTTGGCGCCATTTTCAAAGTGAACACGGCTGGTCTTTGAATTAGGGTTTAAAATGTGACTTAGAGGGAAATAGAGAGCTCTAGCTCTCTCTCCACTTGGAGATCTGAATTGGGGTTTCTCCAGGGGCCTTTTTGCAATATTTCCCTCTCCTAATTGATGGTTATAATGTTGCTTAGGGTTTGGGTAAAAGTTACACATGCTTTACCCACTTGATCACTCTCTTTCCCCCCCCCCCTTACTTAGGGTTTTGGAAGGTAGGGCTTTGGAGAGATCTGGGGTTCTTTTTCCCTTCTATCCAAATAAAAAGTGTGCAAGGGTTTGATTAAATACTTCTTAGGCCAATTACAACTTGATTAACTCAATAACTCCAAGGTTCTTATATGTTCCCTTAAGTCTCTACTACTTGTGATTACAGCCTTTTTAGTGCCAAGGTGGGCTCTAGCCAAGGTAACACCTAGAGTGTTACATGGAAACAGAGAAGAAAATTAGGATCCACCATGGATGACAATGGAGGAAGTCAACGGGGAAGAAGACCCTCGCCGGAGCCAAAGAGGAAATCGATGATTGACGGAGATTCGGAGGTCCGATCGACAAATTGGACACACTGCGACGATGCCCTCGACGAGACAAACATAGCGATACTCTCGGATTCTGCACATAATGCACGGATAGAGAGTAATTGCTCGCTAGAGTTGTCGTCGTAGTTGGTACCGCTTCCGAACTTCGGCGAGCAATTCCGGGAGCTGGGAATTGAATCTGAGAAAACGGTTTCATGCTCTGGAACATGCTCGATAAGGAAAAGCCAGGCATGTTATATAGGTGGGGTTCGGACGGGATGAAAATTAGGGTCAAATTAGGATTTTACTATTTATAAAATTCAGAAAAGCCTATAAATCCACATTTTGTGCTCAAAATATTATAGATGCTTCCAAGAATTCTAGAAAAATTCCTAGAAATGTTTTGGCAAGTAATGAACTCAAAAAACATACTTAGAGTTTCTAAAAACATTTTTAGTACCTCAAATAAATAGATTTTGGTTTCCAGAAAATAGAAAAATATTCCAAAAATTATGAAAATCTACCGAGAGCTTTTATAAGATACTAGTCGGTTGCCCGTGTGTTGCGATGGCTTACAACTTACAACAATACCCATATAAACTATCCCAAAAAAATTTCAAGATTTTTTATTGATTGTCTCCACTCTCCATATAATATTTTTTGATTTGGCTAACTAATATTATTATTTACTCTATCCAATATGTCTTGGTACAACACGACTAATGAAGTGAGCGATTAGAAGAGAGTTCACAACAACTGACTGAACGAACAGAGATTATAAAATGATATAATTCCACCATACAGAGAATAAATAAGAGAAAGTTTGTGAGCTCAAGTTTCTAAAATAAATCACATGAACTCAAACTTACAAAAAAGATAGATCGAAATATGGAGTGATTGCTAAAATTAGACATCAATAAAAACTGGATGCGCTCCATATAAATTATGCTACTTCGTATCAATTACTAACGTTTAAAACCAACAAATAACCTTTCATTTTACTGTTAGTGTGACAAATCATTGTTGCTCCATCCAATTCAGCAACCTCAAACACCATGGAGTCCATTGTGCCAATGTGGTCTCAGAAATGACCTAATGCTTGCATGTTGGGGGCCTTCGTCTTTCGAAGGTCCTCAAAAACATGATTAACAATGTTTCCCAAGTGTAATATATGTACCGGAACTCGTACGGTCAACAGCACCGTACCAGAATCGAAGCACATTTACTGAGCAATATCCTACTTCTGAAATACTTTCACTTTTTACGCCATTTCGCTTCTGTATGAAGAACAAGCAATGAAAACTTAGTTTTAATTTCTCTGCCTGTACCAAAATGAAATATATCTTCTTCATAGATTTACGAAGCTAAAAAGTCGCTCCTAAGGGAATGCAGAGCCAACATAAACGAAGCCACAAAAGTCGTTCCTAAGGGAGCGCAGCGTAAGTCTTTTGCTCAAAAGTCGTTCCTAAGAGAATGCAGAGCCAAAATTGACAAAGCTACAAAATTGACAACGCCTTCAAGGTCGCCTCGTATGAAGTTTTCTTCAGTAGAGTAGGCGCCCACTTTGGCAAAGCTAGTTTTAAATTTCTTCACGCAATCCAAGGATTTCTCAAAGCACCTTTCCTTGGATTCGTGAAGTTCTTCAACATTTTTCTCTAGCTTATTTTTCTTGTATTCACTGATCTCTTGATTAGCCTGTGCGAGCGCGCAGTTCTCCTTAGCTTCGGCTAGTTGTCTCCGAAGGTCTTCAATTTCGGTTTTCTGGGCTTCGGCCTGAGCTTTGTAATTTGCTTCGTCCTCCTTTGCTTTGTTCACCAATGAAATCAAAATTTTGTCTTTCTCTAGACCTTTGTTTCTCAATTCAATCACCTCAGAGCGAAGGCTATTAAGAGCCATCATACAACCTTTGTCTTCGGCGCTTTTCTGAGCCCTCAAGGCATTACTAAGAATTAAGCCCTGCAAAGAAGAAGAAAGACTTGAGCATGGCAATAAAATACTTTATTTTCTAGCTTCAAAGTTAACCTCTATACCTTTAAATTGTTGTACGCGAGGCTATCAGCAAGATCATCCTTCGACAAGACCGAAAGGCCTTCTTCAAGCTTAGGAAATCTCATACTCTTAGCTATCTTGCGACAGACGGATATTTCTTTGTTATCCGGGAGACAGTATAGGAAATCATCTTCGTTAGTACCATTGAACACTAAGGCCCCCTTCGGATATTTTAGTCTTCGGGCGTAGTGTTTGGCTTCCAAGATTTCTCCTTAAGATAATTTTTTCCCCGAAGCATGTCAAACAATGTAATCAATATCTTCAACTAAGGCTTCGGGGACAGGGGATTTTGCTTTTTCTGCCATGTCTTGCTCTGTCATCTTGTCGGTATGTGAAATTTGCTGACTCACCTTATCTTCAGGCGCGGCGGCCTTCGTCTCAGTGGGCGCTGAAGGCCCAGCTTCGACCTTTTCTTGGATTTTGGCAGCATTGGCAGCTTTCTTGGTAGGAGCAGGAGTTAAGGCCTCCGTAGTCTCTATAACAGCGTCTAGCATGCTGGCCATCCTCCTCTTGGGAGTTGCAATAGGAGTTTTTTGCATCTTCGGCAAATCTGCCTCTGCCGATGTGCTCAGTATTTCTGGCACATTTATCACTTTTTCCACCTGTGGCTCTTCGGTCTTATCATCTTTAGCTTTGGTTGGCCCGACTGTAGACACCTTCAGCACTACAGTCGGCTCTTCAGCGCTCTGCACAATCAGAGCAGTTTGTTTTGCTTCGGCAGCTGAAGAGGTCCCTTCGTCGAATTCAGGTACTACGGTCGGTTCAATATAACGTGGCCGGTGGGTCAGAACCTTCATCGTTTTGCTCTTCGGCTCAGCTGGGGTGGCCGAAACAGTAGTCTTTCTCTTTTTCCCTTGCCCTCGTAGCGGGTAGTGATAATCAGGGTATACGGAGCCAATCGCATTAAATACCATGTTTAATCTTTTCTTGCCCCGACCCCCGAAAGCTGCGGACAAAGCATTATCTTCGGCCTTGGAGTATGCCCTGACTAACTCATCTCTGGTAGCTTCAATACACTTCAGCCAGTCATCGTCTGGCTCATCAAACTTCTCCCTAACTGGAATTGGCAGTGGTCTCCTTCGGCATATCCCAGCTCTCCACAAGTGGCCATACCCTGAAGGCTATATGCTCTTGAATCAAATCCCTCGTACCAATGAAAGCACACACAGTGCTAAAGGTCTTCTGACATGCTTCAATATTGCTGTCAATTTCCACCTTCGGCCTTCGGAGATCGAAGCGAGACCAGATGGGGCGCTGAATGATTTCTTTGATGTCTTCCCTTGTCTTTAAATCATTTTTAACGTAAAACCACTCCTCCATCCATGCCCTGGGCCATCTTTTCCGGAATGTTGGCACTGGGTGGCTTGCATTGGGGCGAGCAATAAATCCATAACAACCAAAGTTGTTATGGTACTGTTCTTTGCTAGTAGCCTTCATCTCATATAAAAGCTCGTGCATACTGCAGAAGCACTTCACGCTTGGCTCTAGCCCCTGGCTCCTTACATCCCAAACAAAAATCCCCATCCTAATTATAGCTTCGGGGGTAATCTGATGAAGGAAGATCTGGTATATCTTCAGCACTTCAACCACAAACTTGCTCAGCGGGAACCGAAGACCTGCCTTTAAGAAGCTTCGGTATATAACAACTTCATTTTTGATATGACCACGTCATTAAGCAACATGTTATAACCCCCAAATCAAGCTACATCAACTCAAGTACAACCAACATCATCACCAACCCAAGTGTTTGATGGACCAATTACACGTAGCCAAGCTAAGAAGCTACAGCAAGAGGTGCACGCGCTACTTTATGAATTTCAATTAAACACTAATAAGAACTTTATGCTACCTAAGTTGTGTATGTTGATATTACTTAGGTTCACCAAAGAGGAAGAACAAAACATATCAAGGGTGAATCAGCAAGAAGAGCTATGTCCGAGTCAGTCTAGCGCAACAGAACCGTCCAGAAGAAACAGTCATATCTTTTGATTCCCAAAAGCTATGAAGGCCCATAAGTACTTTTTGGAAAGCTCTTTAAGTCTAGTTTCCAATGCTTCTAAAGCCGACTTAACCACATCTATCAGAAAGGCAGCCGACCTACTTTAGTGCTGACTGGTCAGAAGGTCAACAGTCTGCTTGATGACCAAGTTTTCGTATTAAACTGCATCATTCTATGAAGTTTCATTAAGCATGCTATATATGGTGAGAAAGCTTATCAAGTTAGCTTTCCAACGCAACCAGTCCCACATCATTTGAAGATTCCTAAGAAAAGTTATTATCAAAATACTGAAGGCTGCGCAGAAGTCAAACAGCCACACGGAATTCAGCTCTGCAGATCTCCCGAAGAGGCTCATTCACATTAGCACATGAAAATACTTTTGTTTTGTATTTATACCTCTCTAAGGCTGGTTGATACTAATATAAATACCCCCCTATGTCTATGATGTAAGGCAGCTTATGATAATCTAAAACAGAACCCTTTTGTTCAGTTGTGTGCTAACAAATATTGAGAGTGATCTCTACCCTTTGCTCTTGTGAATTACTTCGCGGGATTGCAGAAGCGGTGGCTTCATCCGCTCCCAATTGGTGCTCCTACTCCCTTCGAGGTCTCCTCAATTGTTTGTAGGCTGTGTTGGTTGGTTCTTTGAGAGTGTGGTTGGGCGAATCCTCGATTCAGGCTGCCGGTTAAAGATGGTGGTTGGCTTCGAGTTTTATTTGTCAGGTTGCACTAGTTATCGCTGCTTGCAGCAAGTTATCTTGGCTTCTTTGAAGCTAGTTATCTGAAGTTTGATCCTACATCGTGAAGATCGGGCATCGTGACGCATCATCTGGTATCAAAGCCTCAGTTGCCACGGTAGGATTCTTTACCCTTAGCTACATATATTTTGTGTTCATCCTATCCACAAAAAAGCCATAAAATATTTTGTCATAGCCCTTTGTTTCAATCTGTTGTTCCAGTGAGTTTTATTAAGTTTCAGTCCTTAGACTCTTTGTTTAGTTGCTGGTCACTCTATCCTTTGTGTTTCCTTTGAGCCTCTTATATATATCTGAAAATATCCACAAAAAGAAAAATCTGAAAACCCTCATCATTTCCTTCACGTTAACTTTGATCCTATTTAAGTTATAGCTGCTGGTTGAGTTCTTTGTTAATTATTATAAAGTGTGCAATATCATATCAGATCTCTGTGTTTAGTTCTATAAAAAAAGAGAATCAAAAAAAGAGAAGAAATAAAAGTACCAAAAACGTGTTGAGCAAGATTGTAAAAGAAAAGTAGAACGATCAGTTTGTTTATGAGCACAAGTGCTGAAAGTTCATCAAGTTGTTCAACCAGTTTGCTATTGTCATTTGGTGCAAAATTTTAGTTGGATCTGATTGCAACACTTGCATTCCAATCATACTCCTTGTCTGCATCAAATCTGAAATTTCTTGCGCGTGTGTTTGATCTATTTACATCACTCATATCTTATGGTCAGCACTAGGCATAGAACTTCTAGTTGGATGGTTATTTAACTTTACAACAACTAGGATTCAGATTGCATTCCTTGTTTATCATTCCCCACCAAGCTCCACATATAAGCCATCGTAATCGGTACTCTAGTCTTGTATTCGCTTAACCATCACTTTCTTGTTACCACCACACATTTTTCTTGCAACCCGCAGGGACCTCATAAGAGCTTTGGTTGGTAAGAGTGGTGAGGTTGTGAGATTCTATATAGCTTCATATTCCACCTATATTTGTTGCCTTGTTGCCACTAATTTCGCAGGAAGATGGATCCCAACATTGAGATTGAAGAATGTGTCACCATGATACAGTTCAATGAGCTCAAACAAAGCATAGAAGCCAAGCAAGATCTGTTGGCACAAGATCTTCAGACACTTATGGCTGAAATCAGAGGTCGTCGTCGACTCCCTGATGGTGTAAGAAACCATGATGAAGATGGGGAAGAAGGTGAAGGAAATTATTCTAGAAGAGCAAGTGAACATGGGAGGAGGAATCAAGGTGCTGCATGTGGTAGAGGAAGAGGACGGAATCAAAGAAATGATGACAATGAAGAATCTGAATTTGGGGATGTTGATGGTCAGTCCCAACATTGCTATGGTCGTCGTCATCATAGAGGCATCAACCAAGAAGAGAGATTTGGGAAACTTAAGTTTACCATTCCAAAATTTGATGGTAGATCTGATCCTTAAGATTATTTCACATGGGAACTGAAGGTGGAGAAAATCTTCCGCCTACATAATTATTCAGAGGAGAAGAAACTTGCAATGGCATCTCTTGAGTTTGAAGGATATGCTCTAATTTGGTGGGAGCAACTTCTTCGTGATCGTGAAGAAGATGGAGAGGACCCTATTATTACTTAGCTAGAGATGAAGCGAGAAATGAGAATTCGTTTTGTGCCGAAGCATTATCGACGTGATCTTTTCGATAAATTGTAGAATTTGAGGCAAGGAAGTTTCTTTGTTGAGGAGTATTATAAGGAGATGGAGAAGGCCATGATTAGAGCCAATGTGTATGAAGACGAAGAGCAAACCATTGCACGTTTCATGGCTGGGTTACACCGCAGCATTCAGCGTATTGTTGAGTTTCAGCCATACCAATGTCTTATTGATTTGGTACATCAAGCCACCAAAGCTGAACCCCAGCTGCAACAAGATGCTAAGAGCAGCAAGCCCTTGCCATATGGTGCACGAACCATGACTGGAGGAAGCAAATCAATCTCAAGGTTTACTATTGCATCCTCAACGACAAAAGGTTCAATTGGGTGCTTGCGATCCAATATTCAAGGCAATTCTAGTGGAAAGAACGGTGCTGCTCCAAACACGAGTTATAAACCAGCATCATCCACTTCAACATCAGTGGGTTCAACAGCCAAGAGTAGTGGTATTCAGTGCTTCAAGTGTGGAGGTCGTGGTCATGTCATAAAGGAGTGTCCAAATAATCGTGTGATCCTTGTGACTGATGATGGAGAATATACATCAGCTAGTGAAGAGGAAGCTAAAGTAGGAAATGAAGATGACATTGATAAATCTAAAGAACATACGGGATGTGAATTTGAGCATGGTACTACTCTTGTGGTTACACAAATCTTGAGTGTTCAAATGAAAGAAGCTAAAATTGGACAGCGACATAATCTTTTTCAAACGCGAGCCAAAGTGCAAGACAAAGTAGTAAAGGTGATCATTGATGGAAGGAGCTGCCATAACCTTGCAAGTCGTGAGATGGTTGAAAAGCTTGGTTTGAAGTTGCAGCGACACCCTCATCCATATCATGTCCAATGGTTGAATGAATCGAGAGATATCAAGATTGGTCATAACGTGAAAGTTCCGTTCAAGATTGGAGAGTATGTTGACATAGTGGAGTGCGATGTTGCACCCATGTCTATGTGTCACATGCTGCTAGGAAGACCTTGGCAATATGACCGATATTCTCAGTGAAAGTCGCCTAGAGGGGGGTGAATAGGGCGAAACTGAAAATCTCAAAAATAATCACAACTACAAGCCGGGTTAGCGTTAGAAATATAATAGAGTCCGCAAGAGAGGGTGCAAAACAAATCGCAAGCAAATGAAGAGTGTGACACGCGGATTTGTTTTACCGAGGTTCGGTTCTCGCAAACCTACTCCCCGTTGAGGAGGCCACAAAGGCCGGGTCTCTTTCAACCCTTCCCTCTCTCAAACGGTCCCTCGGACCGAGTGAGCTTTTCTTCTTCTCAATCAAACGGGAACAAAACTTCCCCGCAAGGGCCACCACACAATTGGTGCCTCTTGCCTTGGTTACAAATTGAGTTTTGAACACAAGAACAAGTGAGAAAGAAAGAAAGCGATCCAAGCGCAAGAGCTCAAAAGAACACGGCAAATCTCTCTCGCTAGTCACTAAAGGCTTGAGTGGAATTGGAGAGGATTTGATCTCTTTGGTGTGTCTAGAATTGAATCCCTAGCTCTTGTAAGTAGTTGGAAGTTGGAAAACTTGGATGCAATGAATGGTGGGGTGGTTGGGGTATTTATAGCCCCAACCACCAAACTTGACCGTTGGCTGGAGGCTTCTGTTCGATGGCGCACCGGACAGTCCGGTGCACACCGGACAGTCCGGTGCCCCTGCCACGTCATCAATGCCGTTGGATTCAGACCGTTGGAGCTTCTGACTTCTGGGCCCGCCTGGGTGTCCGGTGCACACCGGACAACAACTGTTCATTGTCCGGTGCGCCGGTATGGGCGTGCCAGACGTCTGCGCGCGCTGCGCGCGCATTAAATGCACCGCAGGTAGCCGTTGGCGCCGAAATAGCCGTTGCCCCGCTGGTACACTGGACAGTCCGGTGTACACCGGACATGTCCGGTGAATTATAGCGGAGCGGCTACCGCGCGAACCCGAGGCTGGCGAGTTCCGGAAGCCGCGCTTCCTTGGAGCACCGGACACTGTCCGGTGTACACCGGACAGTCCGGTGAATTATAGTGCGCCGGCTTCCGAGAATTCCCGAGGGCGAAGAGTTTGAGTTGGAGTCCTCTGGGCGCACCGGACACTGTCCGGTGTACACCGGACAGTCCGGTGCCCTCAGCCAGAGGTGCCTTCGGTTGCTTCTTTGCTCCTTTGTTGAATCCAAAACTTGATCTTTTTATTGGCTAAGAGTGAACCTTTTGCACCTGTACAACTTATCCACTAGAGCAAAACTAGTTAGTCCAATATTTGTGTTGGGCAATTCAACCACCAAAATTATTTAGGAACTAGGTGTAAGCCTAATTCCCTTTCAATCTCCCCCTTTTTGGTGATTGATGCCAACACAACTCAAAGCAAATATAGAAGTGCATAATTGAACTATTTTGCATAAGGTAAGTGCAAAGGTTGCTTGGAATTGAGCCAATAAATACTTACATGATTCGCATGGATTGTTTCTTTGTTTTTAACATATTGGACCACATTTGCACCAAAAGTTTTGTTTTTGCAAATTCTTTTGAAAAATCTTTTCAAAGTCCTTTTGCAAGATAGTCAAGGGTAAATGAATAAGATTTTGCAAAGCATTTTCAAGTTTTTGAAATTTTCTTCCTTTGTCCCAAATGCTTTTCCTTTGACTAAACAAAACTCCCCCTTAAATAAAGTCTCCTCTTAGTGTTCAAGAGAGTTTTAAGACATCAATTTTGAAAGTACTACTTGCTCCCCCTTTAGAACACAAAGAGATACCAATTTTGAAATTTACCAATTGAAAATCATTAATTTTAAAATTAGGGTGGTGGTGCGGTCCTTTTGCTTTGGGCTCATACTTTCTCCCCCTTTGGCATGAATCGCCAAAAACAGATACTTTGAGTGAGATATAAGCCCTTTTAAGTACTTTCTCCTCCTTTGGTCATAAAATAAATGAGTGAAGATTATACCAATGTTGGAGAGTGATGCGGAGCGACGGCGACGGATGAGTAGTAGAGTGGAGTGGAAGCCTTGTCTTCGCCGAAGACTCCAATTCCCTTTCAATATACTTATGACTTGGTTTGAAATACACTTGAAAACACATTAGTCATAGCATATAAAAGAGACATGATCAAAGGTACATTTATGAGCTATGTGTGCAATTTTAGCAAAAGAAATTCCTAGAATCAAGAATATTAAGCTCATGCCTAAGTCTGGTAAAAGATTGTTCATCAAGAGGTTTGGTAAAGATATCGGCTAATTGATCTTTAGTGTTAATGTAAGAAATCTCGATATCCCCCTTTTGTTGGTGATCCCGAAGAAAATGATACCGAATGGCTATGTGCTTAGTACGGCTATGCTCAACGGGATTGTCGGCCATTTTGATTGCACTCTCATTGTCACATAGCAAAGGGACTTTGGTTAATTTGTAACCGTAGTCCCGCAGGGTTTGCCTCATCCAAAGCAATTGCGCGCAACAATGGCCTGCGGCAATATACTCGGCTTCGGCGGTACAAAGAGCGACCGAATTTTGCTTCTTTGAAGCCCATGACACCAAGGATCTTCCGAAGAACTGGCAAGTCCCCGATGTGCTCTTCCTATTAATCTTACACCCCGCCCAATCGGCATCCGAATAACCAATCAAATCAAATGTGGATCCCCGAGGGTACCAAAGCCCAAACTTAGGAGTATAAGCCAAATATCTCAAGATTCGTTTTACGGCCGTAAGGTGTGATTCCTTAGGGTCGGCTTGGAATCTTGCACACATGCAAACGGAAAGCATGATGTCCGGTCGAGATGCACATAAATAAAGCAATGAACCAATCATCGACCGGTATACCTTTTGATCCACGGACTTACCTCCCGTGTCGAGGTCGAGATGCCCATTAGTTCCCATGGGTGTCTTGATGGGCTTGGCATCCTTCATTCCAAACTTGCTTAGAATGTCTTGAGTATACTTCGTTTGGCTAATGAAGGTGCCTTCTTGGAGTTGCTTGACTTGGAATCCTAGAAAATACTTCAACTCCCCCATCATTGACATCTCGAATTTCTGTGTAATGATCCTACTAAATTCTTCACAAGTGGATTTGTTAGTAGACCCAAATATAATATCATCAACATAAATTTGGCATACAAACAAATCATTATCAAGTGTTTTAGTGAATAAAGTAGGATCGGCTTTGCCGACTTTGAAACCATTTGCAATAAGGAAATCTCTAAGGCATTCATACCATGCTCTTGGGGCTTGCTTGAGCCCATAAAGCGCCTTAGAGAGCCTATAAACATGGTTAGGGTACTCACTGTCTTCAAAGCCGGGAGGTTGCTCAACATAGACCTCCTCCTTGATTGGTCCATTGAGGAAGGCACTCTTCACGTCCATTTGATAAAGCTTGAAGCCATGGTAAGTAGCATAGGCCAATAATATACGAATTGACTCAAGCCTAGCTACGGGTGCATAGGTTTCACCAAAATCCAAACCTTCGACTTGTGAATACCCCTTGGCCACGAGTCGAGCTTTGTTCCTTGTCACCACACCATGCTCGTCTTGCTTGTTGCGGAAGACCCACTTGGTTCCTACAACATTTTGATTAGGACGTGGAACTAAGTGCCATACCTCATTCCTTGTGAAATTGTTGAGCTCCTCTTGCATCGCCATTACCCAATCCGAATCTTGAAGTGTTTCCTCTACCCTGTGTGGCTCAATAGAGGAAACAAAAGAGTAATGTTCACAAAAATGTGCAACACGAGATCGAGTAGTTACCCCCTTATGAATGTCGCCGAGTATGGTGTCGACGGGGTGATCTCGTTGTATTGCTTGGTGGACTCTTGGGTGTGGCGGCCTTGGTTGATCATCCTCCTTGTCCTCATCATTTGCATCTCCCCCTTGATCGTTGTCGTCATTTTGAGGTGGCTCATCTTCTTGATCTTCTTGTTCAACATCTTGAGCCTCATCCTCAATTTGAGTTGGTGGAGATGCTTGCATGGAGGAGGATGGTTGATCTTGTGCATGTGGAGGCTCTTCGGATTCCTTAGGACACACATCCCCAATGGACATGTTCCTTAGCGCTATGCATGGAGCCTGTTCTTCTCCTATCTCATCAAGATCAACTTGCTCTACTTGAGAGCCGTTAGTTTCATCAAACACAACGTCACAAGAAACTTCAACAAGTCCTGAGGACTTGTTAAAGACTCTATATGCCCTTGTGTTTGAGTCATATCCTAGTAAAAAGCCTTCTACAGTTTTAGGAGCAAATTTAGATTTTCTACCTCTTTTGACAAGAATAAAACATTTGCTACCAAAAACTCTAAAATATGAAATATTGGGCTTTTTACCAGTTAGGAGTTCATAGGATGTCTTCTTGAGGATTCGGTGAAGATATAACCGGTTGATGGCGTAGCAAGCGGTGTTGACCGCTTCGGCCCAAAACCGATCCGGTGTCTTGTATTCATCAAGCATGGTCCTTGCCATGTCCAATAGAGTTCGATTCTTCCTCTCCACTACACCATTTTGTTGTGGAGTGTAGGGAGAAGAGAACTCATGCTTGATGCCCTCCTCCTCAAGGAAGCCTTCAATTTGAGAGTTCTTGAACTTCGTCCCATTGTCGCTTCTAATTTTCTTGATCCTTAAGCCGAACTCATTTTGAGCCCGTCTCAAGAATCCCTTTAAGGTCTCTTGGGTATGAGATTTGTCCTGCAAAAAGAACACCCAAGTGAAGCGAGAATAATCATCCACAATTACAAGACAATACTTACTACCGCCGATGTTTATGTAAGCGATCGGGCCGAATAAATCCATGTGTAGGAGCTCCAGTGGCCTGTCGGTAGTCATGACGTTTTTGTGTGGATGATGGATGCCAACTTGCTTCCCGGCTTGGCATGCGCTACAAATCCTGTTTTTCCCAAAATGAACATTGGTTAGTCCTAAAATGTGTTCTCCCTTTAGATGTTTGTGAAGATTCTTCATTCCAACATGGGCTAGTCGGCGGTGCCAGAGCCAACCCAAGTTAGTCTTAGCAATCAAGCAAGTGTCGAGTTCAGCTCTATCAAAATCAACCAGGTATAGCTGACCCTCCAACACTCCCTTAAATGCTATTGAATCATCACTTCTTCTAAAGACAGTAACACCTATATCTGTAAAAAGACAGTTGTAGCCCATTTGACATAATTGGGATACGGAAAGCAAATTGTAATCTAAGGAATCTACAAGAAAAACATTGGAAATAGTATGGTCAGGTGATATAGCAATTTTACCCAAACCTTTGACCAAACCTTGATTTCCATCCCCGAATGTGATAGCTCGTTGGGGATCTTGGTTTTTTTCATATGAGGAGAACATCTTTTTCTCCCCAGTCATGTGGTTTGTGCACCCGCTGTCGAGTATCCAACTTGAGCCCCCGGATGCATAAACCTACAAAACAATTTTAGTTCTTGACTTTAGGTACCCAAACGGTTTTGGGTCCTTTGGCATTAGAAACAAGAACTTTGGGTACCCAAACACAAGTCTTGGAGCCCTTGTGTTTGCCCCCAACAATTTTGGCAACTACCTTGCCAGATTTGTTAGTTAAAACATAAGATGCATCAAAAGTTTTAGATGAAATGGCATGATCATTTGATGCATTAGGAGTTTTCTTTCTAGGCAACTTGGCACGGGTTGGTTGCCTAGAACTAGATGTCTCACCCTTATACATGAAAGCATGATTGGGGCCAGAGTGAGACTTCCTAGAATGAGTTCTCCTAATTTTGCTCTCAGGATAGCCGGCAGGGTACAAAATGTAACCCTCGTTATCCTGAGGCATGGGAGCCTTGCCCTTAACAAAGTTAGATAAATTCTTTGGAGGGGCATTAAGTTTGACATTGTCTCCCCTTTGGAAGCCAATGCCATCCTTGATGCCAGGGCGTCTCCCATTATAGAGCATGCTTCTAGCAAATTTAAATTTTTCATTTTCTAAGTCATGCTCACTAATCTTAGCATTAAGTTGTGCTATGTGATCATTTTGTTTTTTAATTAAGGCTAGGTGATCATGGATAGCATCAACATTAATATCTCTACACCTAGTACAAATGGAAATATGCTCAGTAGATGTAGAGGGTTTGCAAGTTTTTAATTCTACAACCTTAGCATGCAATATTTCATTCTTACTTCTAAGGTCAGAAATAGTAGCATTGCAAACATCAAAATCTTTAGTCTTAGCAATCAAATTTTCATTTTCTAATCTAAGACTAGCAAGAGAAATGCTCAATTCTTCAATCCTAGCAAGCAAATCATCATTATCATTTCTAGGATTTGGAATTGAAACATTGCAAATATGAGAATCAACCTTAGCTAACAAATTAGCATTTTCATTTCTAAGGTTGTCTATAGTCTCATGGCAAGTACTTAGCTCACTAGACAATTTTTCACATTTTTCTATTTCTAGAGCATAAGCATTTTTAACCTTAACATGCTTCTTATTTTCTTTAATAAGGAAGTCCTCTTGAGAATCCAAGAGATCATCCTTCTCATGTATAGCACTAATCAATTCATTTAATTTTTCTTTTTGTTGCTTGTTGAGGTTAGCAAAAAGAATGCGCAAGTTATCCTCCTCATTTTTATCATCATCCTCATCACTAGATGTTTCATATTTAGTGGAGGACCTTGATTTTACCTTCTTTTTGCCGTCCTTGGCCATGAGACACTTGTGGCCGACGTTGGGGAAGAGGAGTCCCTTGGTGACGGCGATGTTGGCGGCGTCCTCGTCGTCGGAGGAGTCGCTTGAGCTTTCGTCGGAGTCCCACTCCCGACAAACATGGGCATCGCCGCCCT
The DNA here is from genome assembly GCA_029449295.1 of Zea luxurians. NCBI lineage: Eukaryota > Viridiplantae > Streptophyta > Magnoliopsida > Poales > Poaceae > Zea > Zea luxurians. The sequence goes on from JAOPSE010000086.1 coordinate 8,808,780, forward strand.
TCTTCTTGTAGTACTTCTTCTTTTCTCTCCTCTTTCCCTTCTTGTCGTCGCCCCTGTCACTGTCACTAGACATAGGACATTTTGCAATAAAGTGACCGGGCTTACCACACTTGTAGCAAACCTTCTTGGAACGGGACTTGTAATCCTTCCCCTTCCGTTGCTTGAGGATTTGCCGAAAGCTTTTGATGATTAAGGCCATCTCCTCATTGTCGAGCTTGGAGGCGTCAATTGGTTGTCTACTTGGTGTAGACTCCTCCTTCTTCTCCTCCGTGGCCTTGAAGGCCACCGGTTGCGCCTCGGATGTGGAAGGTTCGTCAAGCTTGTTGATCTTCTTTGAGCCCTTAATCATGCATTCAAAGCTCACAAAATTCCCGATAACTTCCTCGGGGGTCATTAGTGGATATCTAGGATTACCACGAATTAATTGAACTTGAGTGGGGTTAAGGAAAATAAGTGCTCTTAAAATAACCTTAACCACCTGGTGGTCATCCCATTTTTTGCTCCCGAGGTTGCGCACTTGGTTCACCAAGGTCTTGAGCCGATTGTACATGTCTTGTGGCTCCTCCCCTTGGCGAAGACGAAAGCGACCGAGCTCCCCCTCGATCGTTTCCCGCTTGGTGATCTTGGTGAGTTCATCACCTTCGTGCGCCGTCTTGAGTAGGTCCCAAATTTCTTTTGCGTTCTTCAACCCTTGCACTTTGTTGTATTCCTCCTTACTAAGAGAGGCAAGGAGAATGGTTGCGGCTTGGGAGTTGAAGTGCTCGATTTGGGTCACTTCGTCCGTGTCATAATCCTCATCCCCTATTGATGGCACCTGCACTCCAAACTCAACAACATTCCATATACTTTTGTGGAGTGAGGTTAGATGAAATTTCATTAAATCACTCCACCTAGCATAATCTTCGCCATCAAAAGTCGGCGGTTTGCCTAATGGAACGGAAAGTAAAGGAGTATGTCTAGATGTACGGGGATAGTTTAAGGGGATCTTACTAAACTTCTTGCGCTCTTGGCGCTTAGAAGTTACGGACGGTGCATCGGAGTCGGAGGTAGATGTTGATGAAGTGTCGGTCTCGTAGTAGACCACCTTCCTCATCTTCTTGTGCTTGTCTCCACTCCGATGCGGCTTGTGAGAAGAAGATTTTTCCTTCTTCTCCTTGTGGTGAGAAGAGGAAGATCTTTTCTCCTTCCGCTTGGAGGAGTTCTTCTTCTTCTCCCTTCTCTTGGTGCGGGACTCTTCCGATGAAGTGCTCCCTTGGCTTGTAGTGGGCTTGTTGTCGCCGGTCTCCATCTCCCTCTTGGTGTGATCTCCCGACATCACTTCGAGCGGTTAGGCTCTAATGAAGCACCGTGCTCTGATACCAATTGAAAGTCGCCTAGAGGGGGGGTGAATAGGGCGAAACTGAAAATCTCAAAAATAATCACAACTACAAGCCGGGTTAGCGTTAGAAATATAATAGAGTCCGCGAGAGAGGGTGCAAAACAAATCGCAAGCAAATGAAGAGTGTGACACGCGGATTTGTTTTACCGAGGTTCGGTTCTCGCAAACCTACTCCCCGTTGAGGAGGCCACAAAGGCCGGGTCTCTTTCAACCCTTCCCTCTCTCAAACGGTCCCTCAGACCGAGTGAGCTTTTCTTCTTCTCAATCAAACGGGAACAAAACTTCCCCGCAAGGGCCACCACACAATTGGTGCCTCTTGCCTTGGTTACAAATTGAGTTTTGAACACAAGAACAAGTGAGAAAGAAAGAAAGCGATCCAAGCGCAAGAGCTCAAAAGAACACGGCAAATCTCTCTCGCTAGTCACTAAAGGCTTGAGTGGAATTGGAGAGGATTTGATCTCTTTGGTGTGTCTAGAATTGAATCCCTAGCTCTTGTAAGTAGTTGGAAGTTGGAAAACTTGGATGCAATGAATGGTGGGGTGGTTGGGGTATTTATAGCCCCAACCACCAAACTTGACCGTTGGCTGGAGGCTTCTGTTCGATGGCGCACCGGACAGTCCGGTGCACACCGGACAGTCCGGTGCCCCTGCCACGTCATCAATGCCGTTGGATTCAGACCGTTGGAGCTTCTGACTTCTGGGCCCGCCTGGGTGTCCGGTGCACACCGGACAACAACTGTTCATTGTCCGGTGCGCCGGTATGGGCGCGCCAGACGTCTGCGCGCGCTGCGCGCGCATTAAATGCACCGCAGGTAGCCGTTGGCGCCGAAATAGCCGTTGCCCCGCTGGTACACTGGACAGTCCGGTGTACACCGAACATGTCCGGTGAATTATAGCGGAGCGGCTACCGCGCGAACCCGAGGCTGGCGAGTTCCGGAAGCCGCGCTTCCTTGGAGCACCGGACACTGTCCGGTGTACACCGGACAGTCCGGTGAATTATAGTGCGCCGGCTTCCGAGAATTCCCGAGGGCGAAGAGTTTGAGTTGGAGTCCTCTGGGCGCACCGGACACTGTCCGGTGTACACCGGACAGTCCGGTGCCCTCAGCCAGAGGTGCCTTCGGTTGCTTCTTTGCTCCTTTGTTGAATCCAAAACTTGATCTTTTTATTGGCTAAGAGTGAACCTTTTGCACCTGTACAACTTATCCACTAGAGCAAAACTAGTTAGTCCAATATTTGTGTTGGGCAATTCAACCACCAAAATTATTTAGGAACTAGGTGTAAGCCTAATTCCCTTTCACTCAGCATTGTGGAAGAACAAATCAATACACGCTAGATCTAAAAGGGAAAAAGTTTGTACTCAAGCCTATGACCCCTCAACAAATCATGGCTGAACACTTACAAAAGAAAACTGAAATTACTACAACAAGTAGAGGAGGAGAAGAGCAAAAGAAATTGAGTGTCATCCACAATTCGGCGAGCAAGTGCTACAAGCCAAATTCAAGAGATAAAAAGAAGGAAGAGGGAGAACATCTAGTTATGCTAGCCACAAAATCTGAGCTGAGAGAAGTGAGGAACAACCCATATCAAGTGCTCTTTGTACTTGTGAACAAAGATGTTTTGATTTCTCCTAACGACATAACATCTCTTCCTAGTGCTGTGGCTGATCTTTTGTAGGACTTTGAAGACGTGTTTTCACAAGAAACACTAGCTGGACTACCTCCAATTCGAGGGATTGAGCATCAAATCGATCTTATTCCAGGGGCTGCACTTCCTAACCGTCCACCATATCGAACCAATCCTGAAGAAACTAAGGAAATACAAAGGCAAGTGCAAGAACTTCTTGATAAAGGTTTTGTTCGTGAAAGCTTAAGCCCTTGTGCTGTTCCTGTGATTTTAGTACCTAAGCAAGATGGATCTTGGAGGATGTGTGTTGATTGTAGAGCTATAAATAATATTACCGTTCGCTATCGCCATCCTATTCCATGGCTAGATGATATGCTTGATGAATTAAGTGGTTCCACAATTTTTACTAAAATTGATTTGAGAAGTGGATACCATCAAATAAGAATGAAAACTGGAGATGAATGGAAGACTGCATTTAAAACAAAATTTGGGTTGTATGAATGGTTAGTGATGCCCTTTTGGTTAACTAATGCTCCTAGTACTTTTATAAGATTAATGAACCATGTCTTAAGAACTTTCATTGGAAAATTTATTGTTGTCTACTTTGATGATATTCTAATTTACAACAAATCTTTTGATGAACATGTGAAACACATTTGGCAAGTCTTAGATGAGCTTAGAAAGGAGAAAATATTTGCTAATCTTGAGAAGTGTAGTTTTTGCACAGACCATGTTATGTTTCTTGGCTTTGTTGTTTCAGGAAAAGGAATAGAAGTGGATGAATCCAAGTTGAAAGCAATCAAGGATTGACCAACTCCAACGAATGAAAGAACCAATATGGAAGTCTCCAAGCATGCTGTTTATATAGAAAAGATACATGAGAAGACCAATGAAGCAATTGAGCTCAAAGCAGTGCGCAAGGCTGCAAGAATGAACAAGCATAGGAAGAAAGTGTTATTTGAACCGGGGGACTTGGTTTGGATTCACTTGCGCAAGGAGCATTTTCCTGATCAGCGCAAAATCCAAATTGATGCCACGAGGGGATGGTCCATTTCGTGTTCTTGCCAAGATCAATGATAATGCATACAAAATAGATCTTCCACCAAGCTATGGCGTGAGCAACACGTTCAATGTTGCTGACCTCTTACCATATACAAGCGAAGACACTTCAGAGTCGAGGATGACTCCTTTTCAAGGGGAGGAGGATTATATGACCACGTTATTAAGCAACATGTTACAACCCCCAAATCAAGCTACATCAACTCAAGTACAACCAACATCATCATCAACCCAAGTCTTGGATGGACCAATTACACGTAGCCAAGCTAAGAAGCTACAGCAAGAGGTGCACGCGCTACTTTATGAATTTCAATTAAACACTAATGAGAACTTTATGCTACCTAAGTCGTGTATGTTGATATTACTTAGGTTCACCAAAGAGGAAGAACAAAACATATCAAGGGCGAATCAGCAAGAAGAGCTATGTCCGAGTCAGTCCAGCGCAACAGAACCGTACAGAAGAAATAGTCATATATTTTGATTCCCAAAAGCTATGAAGGCCCATAAGTACTTTTTGGAAAGCTCTTGAAGTCTAGTTTCCAATGCTTCTAGAGCCGACTTAACCACATCTACCAGAAAGGCAGCCGACCTACTTTAGTGCTGACTGGTCAGAAGGTTAACAGTCTGCTTGATGACTAAGTTTTTGTATTAAACTGCATCATTCTACAAAGTTTCATTAAGCATGCTATATATGGTGAGAAAGCTTATCAAGTTAGCTTTCCAACGCAACCAGTCCCACATCATTTGAAGATTCCTAGGAAAAGTTATTATCAAAATACTGAAGGTTGCGCAGAAGTCAAACAGCCACACGGAATTCAGCTCTACAGATCTCCCGAAGAGGCTCATTCACATTAGCACGTGAAAATACTTTTGTTTTGTGTTTATACCTCTCTAAGGCTGGTTGATACTAATATAAATACCCCCCTATGTCTATAATGTAAGGCAGCTTATGATAATCTAAAACAAAACCCTTTTGTTCAACTGTGTGCTAACAAATATTGAGAGTGATCTCTACCCCTTTGCTCTTGTGAATTCCTTCGCGGGATTGCAGAAGCGGCGGCTTCATCCACTCCCAATTGGTGCTCCTACTCCCTTCGAGGTCTTCTCGATTGTTTGTAGGCTGTGTTGGTTGGTTCTTTGAGAGTGGTTGGGCGAATCCTCGATTCAGGCTGCCGGTTAAAGACGGTGGTTGGCTTCGTGTTTTATTTGTCAGGTTGCACTAGTTATCGCTGCTTGCAGCAAGTTATCTTGGCTTCTTTGAAGCTAGTTATCTGAAGTTTGATCCTACGTCGTGAAGATCGGGCATCGTGACGCATCAGTTTTCCTCCGGAGCAGGGGCAGTACTGTCTCCTCCAACCCTGACAATAGACATATCGTGAAAATATCTCCCCTCATGGCATCAATATGATTTTGCTTGATAGTCAATTTTTCGAAGATAGTATGGCTTGGGCGCCACGGCCGATCCTCAGAATCTTCGTCTCCACTTTCCACGTCAAAACTATCACTGTCATCAGAATCTTCGGATAAACCCTCCATGGTCTCCTTAGTAATTTTCTCTGTATTTGTTTTTGCCATGGATTCAATAAATCCAACAATGAAAGGATCCGCAACTTTTTTTTCTCTTCATACAGCTTCGTCTCCCCGGTCGTTTTCTTCTCTTCAGACATCTTCTTCTCTCCACTCATCTTCTTCTTTTTAAATTTGGAGCAAACGTGTCTTTAAACTGAAGCTCTAAAAACTCGAAAATCAGGCAAGAGCTAGTGAGCAAGAGCTAAAAGTTTGAGAAAATAACGCAAATGACAGAAATGGCGTATCAAATGTTGTCGGTGTGGGTTCCTATTTATACGTCCAGTGCTTTGCAGCTTGGTGGACCCCGTTTGTCATCAACTGTTGCTATTCTAGCAAAGGGAAGGTGTTTTTTCGGACCTTCGACTTAAGGTCTTCGTTCACGTCGCAGTCTAAATTCATTGTTATAACAAATTAATACTGCGAGGGGCTACTGTTGGGGGCCTTCGTCTTTCGAAGGTCCTCAAAAACATGATTAACAGTGTTTCTCAAGTGTAATATATGTATAGGAACCTTCAGACTCAGAATGAAGCTGTACACAATATGAAAAGCATGATCGGGACGAAGGTTGAACCAGCTCCAAAGCTACGCGCAAGGAAGCTTCGGCTCAATAGCAGAAAAAGGAACCGACTTAAAGAGGAAAAGGCTATCTAGTCCTCGATAGATTGTCCTTAAGTCAATAGTAAACATGAAGGGCATGAATGTAATTTTACACAGGCTGCGTCCTGTGCCTATAAATAGATGAACAGTATCGCCGTACTGTTCACGCTGACTTGTATTCACTCGTGCGTCACGCTTGAACTTTTGCCTTCTGTCAAGCCGAAGGTACAAATGTAATTCAATATTGTTCATGTTCATTTATAATGATATAAAAAAGATATATTAATGATCTCATATGATTGTTCATGTCATTTCTCATATTTCATATGCTTCTTCTTTCACTAATATATACTGTGATGATGAAGGTACGTCCTTCATGACCTTCGTCTGAAGATCATTATGTCCTAAGGGAGATAATGCTTCGAAGGACGAAGTACTTTAACCATTAACACTTTGTGTTGCCTTGTTCTTGACTCATAGCATTTGAGAGCAAGTCCCTAACATTGCAAGAGCCAAGAATGCCATGCCGTGCTTGGGCTGTAGCCTCGCCCCGTAGTGCTGGTCCGGCCCGACATGATTATATATTTCTTATTTTACAAAAATGTATATACATATATATATATAATTTATATTTAATATTAAAAACATCTGAGCATGACGTGCCTGGGCCATATTTGTGGCCCACGGGCGTCTGGCCCGTGCCGGGCCGCCGTTTGACCATCTATAGGCGTGCAGCGGGTTAATTTGAAATAGCTGTAAGGGGTTATTTGTAAAAAGATGACGCGGGACGACCATTGAAACTGGTGTTTTAAGTATAATATATATTTTTTATTTTACAAAAAACGTATATACATATATATAATTTATATTTAATATTAAAAACATCTGAGCATGATGTTCTACTAGCTAGACAGCTTTATCTAGTGTCTCTCGCCATTCTTCCATCAGGTCATGGGTTCAAACCTCAACTCCAGCACCATTTTTTAACATTTTATGCTGATTTAATCAAATGGGTCGACGGGCTAACGGGCTGGTCCGGCACAGTCAGTAGGCTGGCATGACGTACCTGGGCCAGAGTTGTGGCCCACGGGCGTCTGGCCCGTGCCGGGCCGCCGTTTGACCATCTATAGGCATGCAGTGGGTTAATTTGAAATAGCTGTAAGGGGTTATTTGTAAAAAGATGACGCGGGACGACCGTTGAAACTGGTGTTTTAAGTATAGTATAGATATTGACATGTTTCAAACACTTTTTGCACTTAGAAAAACCATGCAATGACATGAATGCTACAACCAAAGCGCCTCTAGGGCTCATTCCACTAGGTTTACGCCAATATAAAACAAAATAATTCTCCATTTTTAGGAAAAAGAGAAGGAAAGCAGAGAAATGAGAGAGTAACACTTGAATTTGGTGGATATTAGAAAAGAAATTTTATACCCCCAAATTCAGGGTGTTGCAAATCTAACCCGCTTAACAAAATCTCGCCCTCGAGATTTAAGGAGAGGCTAGCAAGAAAATGAGATTGGTTCATTGGTCTTTCATAGTTTCTTCTAACCCAACTTTGACTCTAGCAACTTTAACTTGTGGACTGGTTGCTTTGACTTTCAGATACTCGAGACCAATTGGTATAATTCTTGAGGATCCCTTGGATCTATGGGTTAGGACCCACACACGCTTCCACTGCGCCACTCTGATCTTATTAGTTGACGTTGATCACATTGTCTTTATTGGGGTTAGCGGCTAACCCCCTTAACAGGAGCGTTGATATGCATTTGGTGAAGATGCTACCGACTCTGATCTTCACTGATTAAGAGAGGTTGTAGGATGCCAACCGGACAAGTGCAAGAGCAAAGGGTATAGATAGAAAAGGTAAGCATAGATGGATTAAAGAGAGAAAAAGGGAGAGCACCTAGCTACCTAACTCTATGGCACTCAGCTAGTAAACTGATGTCATTGCGGACCAAGGGCCCCAACACATCAACACTCATCACAAAGAAGCAAATCAGTCATCACACAAAGACAAACAACACAAGCATACAACAACAAACATCTCGTTGCTATACGTTCCTTTTAATTAAATGGTGGTCTTTCTTGAAAAATGAATAACTACTCTCTAAGGTTATTGAAGGACAAGGAGAAGAACAAGACGTGTAGGATAGGGACACGAGCAAAATTAGGGATGTAGTTGAAGCAAGGATTGTAATCTACAAGGGAGAAAATGCAACCAAGGGCAGGGTAGGTAAACACCATTCTCAAATTGAGATGGGAAAGATGATAATTCAAAATGTAGGCATAAGTTAAGCATCATGGAAAGATCTAGTGATTACAAAGGTACAGGAGGTAACAGGCAAAAGCACACCAAAAGATCGAGTTAAGACAAGATTTGCAACGTGACAGAGGAATAGGGAACGAACAAGAGTGAGGAGGGGCAAGACAACACTCTTGAACTGAAATGGGAGAGGAAGCTTTAAAATATGGGTACATGATAAGCATCAAGGTAAAGATCAAGGGATGGCATGGGTTAAGGTTATAACGGACAAACACACAACAAAGGATGTATTTTATACAAAATTTGCAAGGCACCAAAGAAGGGGAAGAAATCAATGGTGAGGTAGGTGAGGCATTATCCTCGAATTGGGACGGAAGAGAGGAGGCTCTAAAGGGTTGGTTCAAAGTAAGCATGAAGGTAAGGGTACAGATATTACAAGAGTTAAAGGTGATACCAGACAAGAATGTAAAAGGGGAGATAAATGGGCATAAGAACAAGGGATATCGGTACCAAAAAGGATGGTGTTAAGATAGGACCTACAGGGGGAAAAGAAGAGGATACGTCCAAGGGCCAGATAGGTAAATTGCCAGTCTCAAATTGAGGTGGAAGAGAGGTGATTTTTAAAGGGCAGGCATAAAGATAAATATCAAGGTAAGATCGATGAATGACAAGGTAATGGTGATAGGAATTAAAACATATCAAAGGATGGGATTGAGACAAAACTTGCAAGGCGGCAAAGAAGGAAAACGATCATGGACGACATAAGTGAAGCACCACTCTCTAACTGAGATGGACAAGACGAGGCTTTAAAGGGAAGGTTCAAAGTAAGCATCAAGGTAGGCGATAATAGACAGGAGTGTAAGAGAAGAGATAAAGGTGTAGGAGAACCAAGGGCATGAGTACAATAAAGAATAGAGCTAAGACAAGACTTGCACGTGGCAAAGATGAGGTTACAACCAAGGGCAGGAGAAGTAGAACACCACTCTCGAACTGAGATGAGAGATTGGAGATTTTAGATAACAAACATAATGTAATCACCAAGGTAAAATCAAGAGAGAGGAGAAAAGTAAAAGAAAAAAGCAAACAAAAGCACAACAAAGAATGGAGTTACAAACTCGCAAGCCAAAGAAGAGGATGCGGCCAAGGGAAAGATAAGTAAAGTACAACTCTCAGAATGAGACGAAAGAGGGGTGATTTTAAAGGGCCGGAATGAGACAAACATCAATGTATGATATAGAGGTGTCAAGGATAAAGATGATAATAATGAAAAGTATAACAAATGATAGAGTTAAGGCAAGACTCGTGAAGTGGCGAAGTGGTGAAGTGGAGAAAACAACCAAGGGTAAGATAGCTAAGGTTCCAACAGGATGGTTGAATAAAAAAATCATTACCAAAGGATGTTATAAGGGAGGAACGAGATCACCAAGGATTTGCGAAATAAAATGATCGCTCATGGATCATCGAGGGAAAAAGGTGTTCAAGGGCATGTAAGCTGAAATGTTTTAAATAGACATTGGGATATAAAGGTACTGTAACACTATGAAAATCATTAAATAAAATAATACATTTAGTTAATATTGATATTAATGGTAATGAATTTTCTTTTAAGTGTGTGTCATTTATTTGCCTTTGGAATGATTTTTGGATGCTCATGATTGATTTTGGTCATTTAATAGCATTTCGTTTTAAATAAAAAACCTAGTAAATAATATATATAATAATATTAGTCCAAGAATTAATATCTTATTTATAAATAATTTTAGTTTGATTATTATGATTTTTTTAGGGTTATTTCAAAATGTATTTCGAATTTGGAAAAGGGAAATAAAAAAAAAAGAAAAAGAAAAAAAAAACTAACCTAACCGCCTCGGCCCATTAGGCCCATCAGCCGCAGCCCCCTAACCCTAAGCTGCGCGCCCCTGCTCCCTGTTGCTCCCAGGCCGCCGCCGCCCTCTCCCTCCTCTCTCCCCACCGGCTCTTCCCCCTCCACTCCCTCTCCTTCCTCAGCCGAGCGCCGCCAGGGAGCCCAGTGCCCAACCGACCGATCCCGCGCCGAGGACTCCACGCCCAGTCACCGGCCATTACTCCTCTCCTCTCCCCCATTGCTTCTCTCCCCAAGCCGCGCGACGACCATGCTTTGAAGCCGACGCCGACCGAGCCGTGCACGCCAACCGAGAAGCTGCGTCCAGCGCGCGATGCCTGGAAACCGACCGCGCGCAGACGACCGACGACGCCGCACCCGACCCCAAGCAGGCCGACCGCGACCGGCCCTGCATCGCGCGACGCCGGACGCGCGCAGCCGGCCTCGCGCCCCGCTGGCCGGCCGGCCGAGCACCCGCACCCGAGCCGACCCCGCGCAGTCGCCCTACCCGTGCCGTGACGCCCTGCGACCCTCGAAGCCGACCGAGCCACCTGTGTCTGCGACCCCACCAGGAGCCGAAGCACCGCGCCAAGCACATGACTCGACCCCGCGGCCGTTTCTCTCTTTACTCCTCCATTTCCTCTCCCTCATTGAAGCTCCGTTGATGGCCATCAATAGAATTCATGGCCGCCGTTTCTCCCCTCGACCTCCCCTTTCTTGCCTATAAAATGGACACCCGCACCTCTCCCCTCCATGCTACTCACTGCCCGAAGTCACCAACCCCGCACCCCTCCTCTTTCCCTGCTCGCCATTTCTCCTTTTTGCTGCTGCTGTCAAGCAGAGCCACACCTTTGATCAACTCGCGACAGCATATTGTTGTGCCGTTGCCACTCGTCGCCAACGTAGCCGCCGTCGAGCTCTTGCTCGCGCCATCTCGAACTCGCCGTCGTGAAGCTCGTCATCGGACATCCGCACGCCGTTCGCCGCCTGTGGAACTCGACGGAGTTTGTACTCGCCCACGCAACAACCCTGCTAGACCTCGCGCTCGTCCCCTTGACCGTCGTTCATCCATGCGCATGAACGAGAACCCAACCAAGGTTGAAGACAACTCCAACCCGTTAATTTATCGTCTACATCATGTGTTGAATTAATTTATGAATTTATGAATTATCGTTGTAATATTATGTGACTTGACGATTCGCGTGTATGATTTAGAGTTCTCGATATACACGTGTAACCAAAATCGAACCCCGCGACAATATTTTAATATACGTATAATTTTATAATTCTAAAAATGAACACGGTCACTATACACCACTTCCGTGATTTTCATACTAGAATACGTTTAGATATTTGATTTTACTTTTGTTGGTGGAACGATAATTGTTAGTAGTATGTTAAGTATAAACTTATTTGCATGAAGAAATAGAAGAAATACTAGGCCACATATTTTCCGGACAAATGAAAATATATATACTATTCATGATAAATGAATTCATAAGTATAGCACTTAATTACGTAGAATAGTAAAATACTCCTTTATGTCATAATAACCATGAATAGGTTATTTAAAGTCCCATATAGTTATTTTACAATTAATTCTTAGTATATTAAGGTTAGAAGAATTAAATAAACATTTTTTTTGTTATATGTATAAATTCTATTTAGAAAAGAAAGGAGAAAACTGAAATAGTAGAATTTTTAATAGTGTTAAAATGACTTAACTAGGCACTTATATTTTTCTAATAAAGAAATTGATAGTATGTTGATAGGTTTCTTACTGATGAAGAAGATAATTTGTTCATAATATTAAAATGACATTTTTAATAGATATCATATTTAACAGGGTTCGTATAGATGTTTAAGTGTAGTCGTACTAAATAATAATATGTCATATAATTTTTCTAATAATGATATAATTGCTTAATTTAGTGCTCACACTGTCATAACTAAAATGATAGTTAATAAATATAGTATTTATTTTAATTATCTGGATCATTTATCTCTATAATAGAATTAAAGGTAATTATAGACTAATTACCCTTTATCATAATCAAACCGATAGTCAATTTGTTCTTAACTAGATTTATGGCAGGATTAATGATTTCATAGAATTTAATCCACATTATATACGAATCACTTAGTTTTTCTTAAAGGATAAAATAAAGTAATAAGAGTTTATAACTTAAAAATGTTACTTTATATATATTGACTTCAAATATAATATTATAGGCCATATGCTTTTTAATGACATTAAATGATGGCTATGCGTTTATTATCTTTTGCATGAAAATCCACTTAAGATCCATAACCTAACTCGTCTTAAATAAGTGATTAATAATATATGGTCTTTTCACATAAAACCTATTTAGACTTATATTTTAATTTGTCATAAGTGAATGATTAATAATATGCTCCATAATACTTCTACAATTAATAACGTGATTAGTAGCCCATTAACGTTAGATATAACATATATCTTTTCTAAAATGTTAAAAAGGTTTAATATTGTTATAGCGTGTTTTATCATCTTATAAACCCTTAATATTAGACATATCACGTATGACGATTTATAAAAGATTAATTTGGTGAACCTAATATTTGTATATTTTAATTAAGATATTTTTAAACTTATGTCTTGTTTTATAAATTATAGATCACACATTTTTAAAAAGAATACCTTCTTAATTATAACCATTACTTACAACATTTTTGAAAAGCGAACGCTCTCTTCGTTAGGCTTTCTTTTAGCTTTATGTATGGTGACTGTTGTATGTTATTGAATGGTGTTTGTTCTTCTTGTTTGTTTGTGTGATATTCAGTGGTTGATCTAGTAGTTGAGAATCAAGATATATTTCGTGGAAGAACCTCAAGTTTTCAATAAGCAAGGCAAGTGGACTTCTCCCTCTGCATACTCTGTTTGATCCCAAACAATACATTTAATAAAGTTTATTCTTTTGGATATATATGCATAACTTGACGGGTTACCTATTTAGATAACCTTTCCAACCTTACTCCTTGTTTAACCTGGGGTTTCGATCTAATCAAGTAGCTATGCTATTGCTACAACTTAACTTTATGCAATCACTCCCGCTTATGATATTAATGTTCCAAATGGTAAGTTTACATTTTTGTTGTTAACCCGATGGTTAAACAAGATTATTGCATATTAATTGGAACATGGAGTGACCACCCGGGAAAACAGTGCTACCATGAGGACTATCATGGCTCTGGTCTTGGCGAAATAACTAGGGAAGTCTTATGTTGGGTGTTGGTCGTGGTCGACCGGAACAGGGGCATCTGGCAAGCTCTTATAGTTCCAGCTCAGGCAGATTGGATACGGGCATAGTTCCCACAGCTTTACCCTGTAGTCTGGACTATAAGTTGGTTACAGTAGGTGTGCCTTATGCAGTTTGACCATTTCCAGCATCTGCGTAATGAGGACTCTAGGGAGAAGCCTCGTAGTGAGACCCTGGCCATTCACCTCGGAAGTGAATACGGGTCTAGCTAACCCGGGCAAAAAGGGAATCGCGACTCATGGGTAAAGATGCGCCACCTCTGCAGAGTGTAAAACTGATATATCAGCCGTGCTCACGGTTATGAGCAGCCTGGACTCCTCACATGATAATTGAACTTGAAGATGGAAATAAATCGAGATCCGATGATCTGCCAATGGTTTGCTTAAGTGGTTTCACTTAAGTGTTGTTGATATATTCTTATACCTTTTTTTAATGGGATTACTTGGGATTCATACTTATTAGTAAGACAGGTGTTGTTAATAAAATGTTGACCAACTAAAATGCTTACTGCTCAACCTTAACCTCACCTTGTTACCTTGCATTAGTCTTTCCCCCACTTGCTGAGCCCCGACCATAAGTGAGCTCACCCTTGCTTAATTTTGATCAGAAGTTGCAGATGAAGATATGATGCTGAACTCCATGGATGCTAGTCTAGCGATACCCCCGGTCATCTTCCTGTGGATGGATGTCCATGTTCGCTGTACTTTGATGAATAAAGGTTAAGACATTATGTCTGTTTGAAGTGTAATATGTTATAAAGTCGTTATTTACGCTTTTATGCATTGTTCTTTTGATATATTACACTTGTGACGTCAACATATGTGTGGAAATAGATCCTGGCACACATATGCTATGCACCCGGCTCTGTCCTTGGAAACGGGTGTGACAGAAGTGGTATCAAAGCAATGTGACCGTAGGTCGCTAGATTAGTTAGAAATGGAAAGCCCAGTCAATCTTTCAGAGCCTAATATATTTCCCTCCATAAAAACTTACTTTATATCAAAACTCGTCTCTTTTATTTTCAACTCTTCTAGTCTGATTTTGGTCTATCAGAAGACTTTACTCGGAAGCACTACAAGATGATCGAGTTAGGATTGTGAAACTTGAAGTGAAGTCTACCGGAAGGAACCCTTTCAAAGCTAACGACGATGCCCTATTCTCTGTCTTATCCCCGCCCCGCAAGAAGTTCTCATTATAGATCTCTTGGATCTATTGCCATTCTTCTTGGTTAGGTTGATAGGATTGTTCTTTAGTATTAAGATTTTTCGACTAGATCGGTAATGGCGATATTATATTATAAAGTGGCTTTCTAATTCCTAATATTGCTATATAACCCTTGACTCCTTATACTTTTGCTTTCTTGCTATTATATTGCCACCCTTGCGCAATATCTACCTTGATATACTGAATTATTTGTCTCCTTGATAATACTTTCTCCCTAATTCACTACATATCCTTAGTTATATCATTTATCCTCACTTTAATAGTTCATGGTTATCTTATTTCACTCTTGTCCATGAACAAATATGTCTTGATATTTCCAATATGATTCCTTGACTTTATAATATCTTTCTTATTCTAAACCTTGTCTCACCTTTTGTTTTGGTTGAATGAGTAGAATTGGATTGTGTTGTGTTGATATGTTTGAGTTCATGTTAGTTATATTTGTGACTATGTTTGATCTGCTTCTTTGTAATGATTGTTGTTGTATTGTGTGACTTTTGTCCACAATGACATCAGTTAGCTAGGTAAAACCTTAGATAGATGGGATTTCTCTGCTCTCTATAATTTGTCTTTGCTCAACCCTTTCATCCCTTCCATTCTTCCATACCCATACAGATGTCAGACCTTGGAATGTCAACTACAAGTGATGTCACTAAATGCAAAGAATGCAGTGTGTTGACAAGTCAAAACAACACTATAAATGAAACAGCTGAGGCACAGAAATTCAAGACCCAAAAGGATGCACAACCAAACCAACAAACAAGTGACCTTGGAACATGTTGTTGTTGTGAGTACTATGGAATTCCTTGTCGCCAGATCAGTACAAACGAAAGTGAAACTACAAAACAGAAGAACCGGATTTTATTTTCTGGCATAGACAGACAAATGTCTCCCCAAGAACAACTAATAGCAGATTCTCTCATGCCTAATGCACTGTCAGTTGATGAATTGCAAAGTATTCCAGAAAGGAAACATCACAAGGATGCCCAGCCCCAAGAAGAAACACATGAGTGTTACATTGATGGATGGACTATTACTTGCACACAGTTTCAGCCTCATCGTCGCATCAGGTCCAAGAAACGAAAAGAGAAACATGGAAAAAGTCAAGAAATAACTTCAAGGAAAGCTTGCTATCAATGTGGACGTGAAGGTCATTACTTCCGTAACTGTCCTGAGAAGAGTTCGCTACAGATCACCTCCGAGATGAAGCTATCTCAATCTTCAGACATGGAATATGAACAAAAATGCACAGAAACTTCTACCAACACCGTAAAGACAACTCCACCATGTAACCCATCAAGTCGTGCTTGCTTTGGTTGTGGTAATATCGGCCATCTTGTTAATGGTTGTCCTAAGAAAGATGTGGAGATCAATAAGGTCCAAAAGAAAAGACAACACCCTAAAACCCATGCATCAATAAAGAATAAACAACGGAAAGAGACCTCAGGAAGGATAAGTTATGCAGTGACAGAAACCATTCCATATGATGATGCAATAATTTTTGGAACACTAGTCATTCACACAACCATCGCCACCGTGTTGTATGATCCTCGTACAACACATTCTCTTATCAGTGCCCAGTTTGCAACAAAGTATGGTATCTTTAAGTGTCCCTTGAGATCAAGGAAGACCATTAGTACACCTGAAGGAAAAATGTTAGTAAACTACATATGTCCGAAAGTAAGTGTTAAAATCAACGGGATAGATTTTCCAGCTGATCTCCTAGTGATAGAATCAATGGGAAAGGATGTGATTCTTGGAAAGAATTGGTTACAAAGAACTAAGGCAGTAATCCAACATAGAACCATATGTTTGGAAACCCCATCTGGAGAAAGAATAGTAGTTGAAGACGACCGACCTCCAGCACTGAAGATTGGTACATCTGACAAGGAAGAATAATATACCATTTAGCTAGAAGGAGTGTGTCTCACGAAAAAAAAATGTCAAGTTGTTGCCCTTTCAAGATTTGTAATCGTTCCAAGTGGTATATGAATAGATTTGGAGAATATCTCGCACCTATTGTGTTTTGCCTCTTTATAAAGATAATAAAGTATGGTGTCATCTACTATATGCAATCAATGTGATGCTCTACACTAGTTGCCCTAAAGACCCGCTCAAGTTTTTCTCTCAAATTGTGCTCAAAGAAATACTGTTGGATCAAAAAGATGATTTGGATATCATGCTCTGTAATTTATAAGGTTCAAAAGGATCTATGTTAAGGATTATAACACTTGTACGCTCTTGTAGTATGATGAAGCTAGGAGAAATATGAAACCACCCTTGTTCCTCGACTAATCTTGGAAATCAAAAAGTTGTGTTCGCCCTTTATCTTCATGTCATACAAGCCTCTTATGCAGTCTATCTCACTAACTCTTTTACCCTCTAACCAGATGATGAACCCCAATGGAAATGAAGTAAATGATGCCAATGACAATATTCCTACCTTAACAACTATGAGCGAGAAAAATGAGTCACCGAGATATTCGATGAATGGAATGAAGAACAATAAAAGGAATAGAAAAATGTTTGGATACATGATTAGTTCACCTCAACCACAAGCAAAAGCCACAAAACACATGGATACCCAAACAGAAGAATCAAGTCAGGCTCAGCTACATGAGATACAGACACCCAATCAACTCTCACCCCCTGTTAGTCAAGCAAAGTTAGCTCGCAAAGAACTCAAAGCAAGAGGTGCTTGCTACTACTGCAAAAACGAAGGACATCTTATTCGTGAATGCCCCAAGAAGCGTCTAGACTGAATAAAGAAGAAAACTGCCAAGCATGACCTAAGCAATACTTCAGAAGACCCACCATTTTATAAGTATGATGATGAAGGTCGCCTGATTAGCATACATTGCGGAGCAAAGAAGTAAGGAAGTTCCTTAAGTTTGGAGGAGTTCAATGGGAACTAAGAACCTACAAATAAACCATGTATCACCTTTGTTTTCGTGCTAGCCTTTCTTAATCTCGAGGACGAGATTCTTTTTAAGAGGGGTAGATTTGTAACACTATGAAAATCATTAAATAAAATAATACATTTAGTTAATATTGATATTAATGGTAATGAATTTTCTTTTAAGTGTGTGTCATTTATTTGCCTTTGGAATGATTTTTGGATGCTCATGATTGATTTTGGTCATTTAATAGCATTTCGTTTTAAATAAAAAACCTAGTAAATAATATATATATAATAATATTAGTCCAAGAATTAATATCTTATTTATAAATAATTTTAGTTTGATTATTATGATTTTTTTAGGGTTATTTCAAAATGTATTTCGAATTTGGAAAAGGGAAATAAAAAAAAAGAAAAAGAAAAAAAAACTAACCTAACCGCCTCGGCCCATTAGGCCCATCAGCCGCAGCCCCCTAACCCTAAGCTGCGCGCCCCTGCTCCCTGTTGCTCCCAGGCCGCCGCCGCCCTCTCCCTCCTCTCTCCCCACCGGCTCTTCCCCCTCCACTCCCTCTCCTTCCTCAGCCGAGCGCCGCCAGGGAGCCCAGTGCCCAACCGACCGATCCCGCGCCGAGGACTCCACGCCCAGTCACCGGCCATTACTCCTCTCCTCTCCCCCATTGCTTCTCTCCCCAAGCCGCGCGACGACCATGCTTTGAAGCCGACGCCGACCGAGCCGTGCACGCCAACCGAGAAGCTGCGTCCAGCGCGCGATGCCTGGAAACCGACCGCGCGCAGACGACCGACGACGCCGCACCCGACCCCAAGCAGGCCGACCGCGACCGGCCCTGCATCGCGCGACGCCGGACGCGCGCAGCCGGCCTCGCGCCCCGCTGGCCGGCCGGCCGAGCACCCGCGCCCGAGCCGACCCCGCGCAGTCGCCCTACCCGTGCCGTGACGCCCTGCGACCCTCGAAGCCGACCGAGCCACCTGTGTCTGCGACCCCACCAGGAGCCGAAGCGCCGCGCCAAGCACATGACTCGACCCCGCGGCCGTTTCTCTCTTTACTCCTCCATTTCCTCTCCCTCATTGAAGCTCCGTTGATGGCCATCAATAGAATTCATGGCCGCCGTTTCTCCCCTCGACCTCCCCTTTCTTGCCTATAAAATGGACACCCGCACCTCTCCCCTCCATGCTACTCACTGCCCGAAGTCGCCAACCCCGCACCCCTCCTCTTTCCCTGCTCGCCATTTCTCCTTTTTGCTGCTGCTGTCAAGCAGAGCCACACCTTTGATCAACTCGCGACAGCATATTGTTGTGCCGTTGCCACTCGTCGCCAACGTAGCCGCCGTCGAGCTCTTGCTCGCGCCATCTCGAACTCGCCGTCGTGAAGCTCGTCATCGGACATCCGCACGTCGTTCACCGCCTGTGGAACTCGACGGAGTTTGTACTCGCCCACGCAACAACCCTGCTGGACCTCGCGCTCGTCCCCTTGACCGTCGTTCATCCATGCGCATGAACGAGAACCCAACCAAGGTTGAAGACAACTCCAACCCGTTAATTTATCGTCTACATCATGTGTTGAATTAATTTATGAATTTATGAATTATCGTTGTAATATTATGTGACTTGACGATTCGCGTGTATGATTTAGAGTTCTCGATATACACGTGTAACCAAAATCGAACCCCGCGACAATATTTTAATATACGTATAATTTTATAATTCTAAAAATGAACACGGTCACTATACACCACTTCCGTGATTTTCATACTAGAATACGTTTAGATATTTGATTTTACTTTTGTTGGTGGAACGATAATTGTTAGTAGTATGTTAAGTATAAACTTATTTGCATGAAGAAATAGAAGAAATACTAGGCCACATATTTTCCGGTCAAATGAAAATATATATACTATTCATGATAAATGAATTCATAAGTATAGCACTTAATTACGTAGAATAGTAAAATACTCCTTTATGTCATAATAACCATGAATAGGTTATTTAAAGTCCCATATAGTTATTTTACAATTAATTCTTAGTATATTAAGGTTAGAAGAATTAAATAAACATTTTTTTGTTATATGTATAAATTCTATTTAGAAAAGAAAGGAGAAAACTGAAATAGTAGAATTTTTAATAGTGTTAAAATGACTTAACTAGGCACTTATATTTTTCTAATAAAGAAATTGATAGTATGTTGATAGGTTTCTTACTGATGAAGAAGATAATTTGTTCATAATATTAAAATGACATTTTTAATAGATATCATATTTAACAGGGTTCGTATAGATGTTTAAGTGTAGTCGTACTAAATAATAATATGTCATATAATTTTTCTAATAATGATATAATTGCTTAATTTAGTGCTCACACTGTCATAACTAAAATGATAGTTAATAAATATAGTATTTATTTTAATTATCTAGATCATTTATCTCTATAATAGAATTAAAGGTAATTATAGACTAATTACCCTTTATCATAATCAAACCGATAGTCAATTTGTTCTTAACTAGATTTATGGCAGGATTAATGATTTCATAGAATTTAATCCACATTATATACGAATCACTTAGTTTTTCTTAAAGGATAAAATAAAGTAATAAGAGTTTAAGTTCTTTTATAACTTAAAAATGTTACTTTATATATATTGACTTCAAATATAATATTATAGGCCATATGCTTTTTAATGACATTAAATGATGGCTATGCGTTTATTATCTTTTGCATGAAAATCCACTTAAGATCCATAACCTAACTCGTCTTAAATAAGTGATTAATAATATATGGTCTTTTCACATAAAACCTATTTAGACTTATATTTTAATTTGTCATAAGTGAATGATTAATAATATGCTCCATAATACTTCTACAATTAATAACGTGATTAGTAGCCCATTAACGTTAGATATAACATATATCTTTTCTAAAATGTTAAAAAGGTTTAATATTGTTATAGCGTGTTTTATCATCTTATAAACCCTTAATATTAGACATATCACGTATGACGATTTATAAAAGATTAATTTGGTGAACCTAATATTTGTATATTTTAATTAAGATATTTTTAAACTTATGTCTTGTTTTATAAATTATAGATCACACATTTTTAAAAAGAATACCTTCTTAATTATAACCATTACTTACAACATTTTTGAAAAGCGAACGCTCTCTTCGTTAGGCTTTCTTTTAGCTTTATGTATGGTGACTGTTGTATGTTATTGAATGGTGTTTGTTCTTCTTGTTTGTTTGTGTGATATTCAGTGGTTGATCTAGTAGTTGAGAATCAAGATATATTTCGTGGAAGAACCTCAAGTTTTCAATAAGCAAGGCAAGTGGACTTCTCCCTCTGCATACTCTGTTTGATCCCAAACAATACATTTAATAAAGTTTATTCTTTTGGATATATATGCATAACTTGACGGGTTACCTATTTAGATAACCTTTCCAACCTTACTCCTTGTTTAACCTGGGGTTTCGATCTAATCAAGTAGCTATGCTATTGCTACAACTTAACTTTATGCAATCACTCCCGCTTATGATATTAATGTTCCAAATGGTAAGTTTACATTTTTGTTGTTAACCCGATGGTTAAACAAGATTATTGCATATTAATTGGAACATGGAGTGACCACCCGGGAAAACAGTGCTACCATGAGGACTATCATGGCTCTGGTCTTGGCTAAATAACTAGGGAAGTCTTATGTTGGGTGTTGGTCGTGGTCGACCGGAACGGGGGCATCTGGCAAGCTCTTATAGTTCCAGCTCAGGCAGATTGGATACGGGCATAGTTCCCACAGCTTTACCCTGTAGTCTGGACTATAAGTTGGTTACGGTAGGTGTGCCTTATGCAGTTTGACCATTTCCAGCATCTGCGTAATGAGGACTCTAGGGAGAAGCCTCGTAGTGAGACCCTGGCCATTCACCTCGGAAGTGAATACGGGTCTAGCTAACCCGGGCAAAAAGGGAATCGCGACTCATGGGTAAAGATGCGCCACCTCTGCAGAGTGTAAAACTGATATATCAGCCGTGCTCACGGTTATGAGCAGCCTGGACTCCTCACATGATAATTGAACTTGAAGATGGAAATAAATCGAGATCCGATGATCTGCCAATGGTTTGCTTAAGTGGTTTCACTTAAGTGTTGTTGATATATTCTTATACCTTTTTTTAATGGGATTACTTGGGATTCATACTTATTAGTAAGACAGGTGTTGTTAATAAAATGTTGACCAACTAAAATGCTTACTGCTCAACCTTAACCTCACCTTGTTACCTTGCATTAGTCTTTCCCCCACTTGCTGAGCCCCGACCATAAGTGAGCTCACCCTTGCTTAATTTTGATCAGAAGTTGCAGATGAAGATATGATGCTGAACTCCATGGATGCTAGTCTAGCGATACCCCCGGTCATCTTCCTGTGGATGGATGTCCATGTTCGCTGTACTTTGATGAATAAAGGTTAAGACATTATGTCTGTTTGAAGTGTAATATGTTAATAAAGTCGTTATTTACGCTTTTATGCATTGTTCTTTTGATATATTACACTTGTGACGTCAACATATGTGTGGAAATAGATCCTGGCACACATATGCTATGCACCCGGCTCTGTCCTTGGAAACGGGTGTGACAGGTACGCATATATAAAAGGATAAGAGTATGCAACCTTCCAAGGATGCAAGCATACCAAAACCAAGACAATAGAAATTGCTGAAAGATAACAACTTAACAATGGAATAGGAAAGGATCTCAAAAGATAGGAAGGACATGGTCATATAAATTGAAATGTTTAAATAGCCAGCAGAGTTTTTAGAGGTAAGTATTTGAAACAAGACCATTGAAGATTCCAGGGATACGAGAATGTCAATACCAAGGGAATAGAGATGGTCAAATGGTAGCAATTTAATGATGGAAGAGGAAAGAATCCCAAAAGACAAAAAAGTTATGGTCAGGGGGCGTCTACAAAAGATATCGCAAGCACAAGAGTGATATCAGATCTAATAGATTGAGAAAAGTATATACCATACTAGAATAAAATACTTTTGGCAAGGTGATATATAGAAGCATAACATAGAATTAGTCGAGGTGACTAATATTTTGAAGCAGCATGAAGGATGAGGTGAAGTAATAGTTAATAAGTCCTTAAACGACCAATGCTACTCTAGGCTAGCGGTCCTATAGTCAGCAAGGCTTTGATACCACTTATGTCACACCTGGTTTTGGAAGGTAAACCGAATGCGAACCATGTATGTGCCAGGATCAGAAATTCACGTACACAACGATTACATAAATGACTCATCATAACACAATGCTTCAAATAACAATAAAGAATAAGTAATAATATTAAAGACTAGAGTCATTTACATAATATAAATCAAAGTGCACATAATAGAAACGTAGCCAACGTAAACAAACCCACCATAGGCCTAATCCTCGAACTCGTCTAAGTCCTAGAACTCCTAGAGATCCACCTCGACACTTTCTTCTCCTTCTTTACCTGAGCATAGATTGCACCAAAGGCAACCTGGTGTTTGTGAAAGCAAGGGTGAGTATAAATCAACGTACTCAGCAAATGTCCCGTTTGGCTGAGGTGGACTAGCTTTATGTGGAGTTAAGCTCAAAGTAGATGCTTTTAGTTGGTCACGTATTTATTATTAGTGGAAGCCAAGTGTTAGCAATAACCAACCCGTGAATCATTTCCTCATCAAGGAACATCATTATCATCATTGAACCAAATCCATCAATAGAACCATTGTATCTCGAACCATCTGTAACTCTAATCAAAGAGGATACCATGGCCACTCTTAACCGTGAGCATGGCTAATATATCAGTTTTATTACATTCTGCAGAGGTTGCACACTTTACCCATGAGCCTGATTCCCTTTCTGCCCGAGGAGCGCTCCTCCCCATTGATCACTACCTAGGTGATCTAGCAGGGTGTCACTATGTAGCCTTTATAAAGATTTCCTAGAGGTCATAGCCGTTCATTAGGTTTCTCTAGTTTGATAAAGACAGTACCTCTCCCCACAGGAAGGGTGACTAACAAAACCAAATCAAATGAACCTCATCAACTAGCCTCGTCAGAGTAAGTACTGTGCCTAGACCCCATTGATGGCATGACGGCGAAGCCGACTACACCTCAAGTTCCTCTAATTAATCAGCTAAGGGCGTCTCATACCACCCTCATGGTTGCACTGTTTTCCCGGGTGGTCTCTCAACGAACAAATCCTTACGGAGAGGTACTCAGGAAACAGCCCGAGCCCCCTTAAGTATCACAAGTTCATCATCATAATCAAGATATCATCAGCGTATCATAAATATTCTCATCATGTTCGTTGATTAAAGTAAAGCAGTAGCATAATACAAATCATAGTAACCAATTTCCAAAGGGTAAACAAGAACAGGAAAACAGAATACTAGTCAATCCTTAGGTTGTTCATGGTATGGAAGACAGTGAATTATAAAGTAAATATGACATAATAGGTTAGAGGACACTTGCATTCACCAAACAGATGCTCAGGGTCTTCAATCTCGTAGAACTCGAAGAGCTAGATCACTTGGTCGCCAACGCTTGATCTTCGATTCCTCGAATCTCGGGAATAGGTCGCATTCTAATCGCAACGCGAAGCGAAGACGAACATGCACAGGTAAACAAACATATATATACATAAGATAATTATACCATGCCAAGGAAAACATAATAAAAACATGCAATATGGAATACAGCGCGCTACTACGGTCATGCGATGAAAAGAAATGCGACAGTTGGAGCTACGGTCGAGAAGTATCGCGTTTACACTAAACAAGTACTAGTTAAAACATTTGATTTGACGTAATTATATTAATTGACATTTATTTACTGTAAATCAAAACTAGTACTTAGCTTTGACTAACATACTATTTTAATTGTGGATGATTAAATAAATAACTAATTAACTGACATGAGTGATTATAAGCGAACAGTTTAATCTCGCGCGTGGATAACGTGCGATACACACGAACGACGCGTGACACACGCAAACGGCGCGCGAGAACACGTGCGAATGGTACGCGACGTTCTCACGCGCGACACTCGCGAATGACACGCGACGATGCGCGCAAAACAGCATCGCGGCACGCGTACAGTGCACGGGCCGACACGATACGCGGAAACTAAAAAATAGGCAGCATGATTAAACAAAACAATTATTAATAAGAAAAAATTTAGTTAAGTTAAATCATGTTGGTGACTAATTATAAATGCGCAAATCGAATTCCTAAATTAGATTTTAAAATTGAAACGTCGTTCTAGTAGTCATCGGTCAAACAAACGTTTAAATAAATTAAATAAAATGTGCAACAGTAGAGAAAATACTTCTAACATATAGATAATTTTAATATGAACCTAACGCAACTTGAACGGATTGAATTGGGTTTAAAACGCAAAAGTTATCACCGTTTTAAACTAGACTAAATTCCTGTGTATGGTTTTAATTTCGCACAGGGGCATTTTCTCACATAAGTCATCTTCTTCCTTACCTCTCTCTCTCTCTCCACGCAGGGAACCACCATGGCCATGGGGGGAAGCTCGACCGGAGGGAGGGGGGCTGGTCGGCCAGCCGGGTGCCAGCCGCGTAGGGCGTGCCCGCCCAGGTCCGCAGGGGCCGCGGCAAGGGCGCCCCTCGACCTAGCCGTGCGGGGCTGGAGGGCATGCTTAGCCGGTTAGGGCTAGGCGCCGCAATGGCTGTCGACCACGAAGGGGAGGGCTGCGGAGGGGAGGAGATGGGGGGATGGGGCAGACGCACCAGGTGGTGAGGGAGAGCGAGGGGGTTGCTGCGGTGTGGAAACATAGAAGAAAACTAGGATCCACCATGGATGACAATGGAGGAACTCACCGGGGAAGAAGATCATCGCTCGAGCCGAGGAGAAAATCATCGATTGATGAAGATTCAAAGGTTCAATCGACGAATCGGACGCACTACGACAAAGCCCTCGATGAGACGAACACAGCGGTACTCTCGGATTCCGTAGAAAATGCACGGATCGGGAGTAATTGCTCGCCAGAGTTGTCGTCGGAGTTGGAACCACTTCCAAACTTCGGCGAGCAATTCTAGGAGCTGGGAATTGAATCTGAGAAAACAGTTTCGTGCTCTGGAACGTTCTCAACAAGAAGCCAGGCATGTATATATAGTTGGGGTTCAGACGAGATGAAAATTTGGGTCAAATTTGGATTTTACTATTTATAAAATTTAAAAGCCTAGAAATCCATATTTTGTGCTCAAAATATTATAGATGCTTGCAAAAAGAGAAGGAAAGCAGAGAAACACCATGCAACGACATGAATGCAACAACCAAAGCACCTCTAGAGCTCATTCCACTAGGTTTAAGCCAATATAAAACAAAATAATTCTCCATTTTGGGAAAAAGAGAAGCAAAGCAGAGAAATGAGAGAATAAGATCTAAATTTGGTGGATATTAGAAAATAAATTTTATACCCCAAATTTAGGGTGTTACAGACCACAATTTAATTAAAAGGAACATACAACAACGAGATGTTTGTTGTTGAATGCTTGTGATGTTTGCCTTTGTGTTATGACTAATTTGCTCCTTTGTGATGAGTGTTGATATGTTGTGGCCCTCGGTCTGCAATGGCATCAATTTATTAGGTGAGTGCCATACAATTAGGTAGTTGGGTTCTTTCACCCCGCTCCCTCTAATCTGTCTACGCCTACCCTTTTCTCACTATTCTTTCCTCTTGCACCTGTCCAATTGGTAACCTCCAACCTCTCTAAATCAATCAAGATCAGAATCGACGACATCTTCTCCAAGTGTGTATCAATGCTCTTGTTAAGGGGGTTAGCCGCTAACCCCAATGAAGACGATGCGATCAACATCAGCCAACAAGATCAAAGTGACACAACGGAAGCATGGTGGGTCCAAACCCATAGGCCCTAGGGTCATCAAGAAGTCAACTCAGCATTCATATCATCTTGTGACTCCAATAATGAGGATCAGTTGGTCGTGAACATCTAAAGGTGAAAGCAAACAGTCCGCAAGTTAAAATTGGGAGATTTGTTGTAAGGTCTTGTGAACAACCGATGAAATAGCCTTGTTTTTCCTGCTAGCTTCCTCTTGAATCTCGCGAGCAAGATTCTGTTAAGGGAGTTAGATTTGTAACACCCTGAATTTGGGGGTATAAATTTCTTTTCTAATATCCACCAAATTCAGATGTTACTCTCTCATTTCTTTGCTTTACTTCTCTTTTTCTAAATAATGGAGAATTTTTTGTTTTATATATGTGTAAACCTAGTGGAATGAACCCTAGAGGTGCTTTTGTTGTTGCATTCATGCCGCTGCATGATGTTTCTAATTGCAAAAGGTGTGTGAAACATGTTAATATATCCTACAGCTCTCGGTAAATTTTCATATTTTTCGGAATATTTTTCTATTTTCCGAAAACTAAAATCTATTTATTTAAGGTACTTAAAATCTTTTTAGAAACTCTAAATATGTTTTTTGAGTTCATTAGGTGCCAAAACATTTATAGCAATTTTTCTGGAATTTTTGGAAGCATCTACAATATTTTGAGCACAAAATATGGATTTCTAGACTTTTTAAAATTTAATAAATAATGAAATCCGAATTTAACCTGAATTTTCATCTCGTCCAAACCCAACTATATATATATGACCGGCTTCTCCTCGCTGAGCACATTTCAAATCACAAAACTTTTTCTCAGATTCATTCCCCATCTCCCGAAATTGCTCACCGAAGTTCGGAGCGGTTCCAACTCCGGCGATCACTCCAGCGAGCAATTACTTCCAATTCGTGCATCGTCGGTGGAATCCGAGGGTACCACTGCATTCGTCTCATCGAGGGTTATGTCTCGGTGTGCCTGGTTCGTCGATCGAACCTCCGAAACTCCATCAATCGACGAATTCATCGTCGGCTCCAGTGAGGGTCTTCTCCCCCTGTGAGTAATCTCCATTGTTCGTCATTTTTCTACTCTGTTTTCCCTGTGTAGCATAGTCCCCTCCTCACTCCTCTCTCCCCACCACTGTGCAACGCCCCTGAGCCCCTGCTCCCCCGCACGCCCAGCCCTGCCCGCAACGCAGCGATGGCGGCCGACCGTCAGTCGAGCACCTACTTCCCCACCACCAGCGTGCGGCCGACGTGGCCCCCAAGCCCCGGCCTCATGCGTGTGCGGCCTTGGCCCCCGGTGGCGCCCCCCGGCAGCGCGGCCCTGCTTCTCCCCCCCCCCCCCCATGGTGGTTTCTTCATGGGAAGAAACTGGGGAGAGGAAGAAGAAGCAGTTTTTGCAAAAATAACCCTAGGGAATAGTGTAATTAACCCACTATTTGTTGAGTCTTGTAAAACTCGCTTGCTAGCCCCCAAAGTACAAATAATTGTGTGTAGACCCATGTAATTTTAAACGTACATATCTTCCACGTTGTAAATCCATTTTGAGTCGTTCAAATTGCGTTAGGTTCGTATTAACGTTGTCCACATGTTAATAAAATTAATTTATCAGGTCACATATTTTAAATAATTCCTCAAATAGTTGCTTGACTAATGTTTGTTAGATTAGTTTTCTAATTATATTAAATGTATAGTCTTCAACTTGCGCTTTTATAATAAACATTAAGATGGTTAATATTAACTTAAATACTTTTATTTATCTAATACTTATTTAGTATAAACATGTCACCTATTTAGTTTTCTCACCTGTCGCGCGTGTTGTTCTGCGCGCGGCGGCGTGCTGTTTCATGTGCGTCGTAACTCGTTGTCTGTGCATGTCACGCGTGTAGATCGTGCACATCGCGGCGCGTCGTCCATGCATCATTTGGACGTGTTGTTCGCGTGTTGTTCGCATGCTGTCATGCGTGTTGTTTCACGTGTCGTCCATGTGCTGTTTCGCGTAGTGTCGTGCGTCGTGACGCGTCATTCGAGCGTATCGCGTGTGCCATTTTCACGTGTCACTTGCCTTGCCGCCTGTCATTTTTGCGAGTCGCGCGCTGTCCACGCGTGATATCAAACCGCTTATAATCGCTCATGTTAATTAATTAATAAGATGTTTAACCTGACAACTATTAGAATAGAAAATTAATCAAAACTAAGTAGTGGTTTTAATTTACATTTAATAAATGTCAATTAATATAATCATGTCGAACTAAATTTTATAATTAAGACTTATTTAGTGTAAACACGCTAACTTCTCGACCGTAGCTCCGACTATCGTGTTTCTTTTCCTCGCATTACCATAGTAGCGAGCTCTATTTCGTATTGCATGTATTTATTATGTTTCCTTGGTATGGTGTAATGTTCTTATGCATATATATGTTTATTTGCTTGTACATGTTTGTCTTTGCTTCACGTTGCGATTAGAGCGCCGTTTTCGAGCTTCAGTGAATCGACGGTCAAGCTTCGATGACCAAGTGATCAGGCTCTTCAAGTTGTACAAGGTTGAAGACCCTAAGCATCTGTTTGGTGAAGACAAGTGTCCTCTGACCTACTTATGTCCTATTCACATGATAACTCATTTCCTCGCATTACATAACTGAAACCTATTGATTGATGAGCTTTTTATTTACCTTATCCATGATTACCTTTTGGGTTATTGTGGTTAGCTTTATGCTAGCGCTCTACTTTAATCAATGAATATATGATACGCTGATGATATCTTGATTATGATGATGAGCTTGTGTTATTTTAGGGGACTCGGGCTGTTTCCCAAGTACCTCTCCGTAAGGACCTGTTTGTTGGATGACCACCCGGGAAAATAGTACAACCATAAGGGTGGAATGGGACGCCCTTAGCTGATTAATTGGAGGAACTTGGGGTGCAGTTTGCTTCGCCGTCGTGCCGTCAATGGTGGCTGGGGCATAGTGCTTGCTCTACTAAGGGTGGGTGCCAAGGTTCGTTTGTTTTGCTTTTGTTAGTCACCCACCTTAGGGAGAAGTATTAAGTTTGTACGACTGGCGAAACCTAACGGGTGACTACGCACCAGGGGAATCTTTGTAAAGGCTACGTAGTGTATTCCTAGCCATTCACCTCGGTAGTGAAGATCGAGTCTTGCAAACCTAGGCTGGAAAGGGATCATGGCTCATGGGTAAAGTGTGCGACCACTGCAAAGGAATGAAACCGATATATGAGCCATGCTCACGGTTATGAACAGCCTTGGGAGCTCCGTTGATTAGAGATATAGATGGTTCGAGATGTTATGGTTCTATTTATGGATTTGGTTACAATGATGATAATGATGTTCCTCGATGAGGAAATGATCCATGGGTTAGTTATTGCTAAAACCTGGCTTCTACTAATAATAAATACATGACAAACTAAAAGAAACTGCTTTGATCCTATCCCCACATAAAGCTAGTCCACCTCAGCCAAACAAGACATTTGCTGAGTACGTTGATGTGTACTCACCCTTGCTTTCACAAAACACCAAGTTGCCTTTGGTGCAATCTACGCTCTAGTAAAAGAGAAGAAGAAAGCATCGAGATGGATCTCCAGGAGTTCCAGGACTTCGATGAGTTTGAGGATTAGGCTAGCGACCTCCCCCAATCAGCTGTCTGTGGTGGGTTTGTTTACCTGGCCTATGTTTCTATTATGTGCACTTTGATCTATATTAAGTAAATGACTCGTCTGTAATATTATTACTTACTCTTTATTGTTATTCGAAGCATTGTACTATGATGAGTTATTTATGTAATTGTTATGTATGTGAATTTCTGATCCTGGCACGTACATGGTTTGCATTCGGTTTACCTTCCAAAACTAGGTGTGACATGTTTGAACTAGGGACGAAAACTAGGGCTGGATAACGAGCCGCTCAGCTCATTTTGGCTCTGCTTGTTCTAGCTTGTTAGTGTAACGAGCCAGCTTGGCTCAGCTCATTATAACAACGAGCTAAAAGTCTAGCTCGAGCTGGCTTGATAAGTTCATGAGCCATATTAACAAAAGACATTAAGCCATGAACATACAAGCATAGAGGTGTATAACAGTAGCATACATTGTAAAATAAGGAAACAAATATTTAAATCGCTTCCATATTTCATAGTTTAATACTTCCATTCCATATTGTAGGAAATGGTGACACCTAAGGGGGGGGTCAATTAGGACTTCTAAAAACTATCTCTAAACTAGGCCACAAATAAATCCCTAGACCAAAACTTATGCAAATAAACAATCTAGAATGTGTAAACTAGGTTTAGTCTATGTGTTGCTATATCTACCGCAAAACCTAAGTTTCAATCCTAAATATTCTAACTAGAGAAGAGAGATTGAAACTTAAGTACTTAATGTAAATGTGGAAGGTAAAGAGCAAGGTTAGAGATGCAAATTCCCGTGGACAACGCCGATATTTTTACTGAGGTATCTAGAACCATGCAAGGTTCCGACTAATTCTCGTTGGTGTCCCTACACAAAGGGTAGCCCACACGAGGGCCAAGCACCTCGGTTGAGTAACTTCGTAGAGAGCCACGGGCCTTCTACATGCGCAAGTGTTGCTCCACTTTCAGCTCCTCTCGGACGCTCCCCGCCATCTCCACTATCGAGCTTCTAGCTAAAACGTCGTGGAGCTCGTTCCCTCTAGTACACGGTGGTGGCCGTGACACAAACTCGGTTGTCACGATATTGCAACGCACTCGCCCCACTCGTATAATATTACAATGGCTCACACAAGAGCTGAGGGGTTTTGTGGGTTTTTGTAAACTCACTCAACCTACTAGGAACAACCTAGAGCAAGCGCATAAGCGGTCTAACTAACCAAAGCACTTCGCAAAGGACATACGCTAATCACCGAGTGATTCTATTAAGAAATTAGGTGTTTGAGCACTTGGAAATGTCTATAACATGTATTGGTATCTTTCTTGGGCTCCCACACCTCCAAATGGTCGGTTGGGTGAAGTATATATAGGCCCCAGCTCAAATATAGCCGTTATAAAGTCGTTCTGCAGCTTTCTGCGGCACACTGGACAGGTGCACCGGACTGTCCGGTGGTGCACCGGTACCACGTGTACTAGTCGTTAAAGGTAGTCGTTGGAGCTTCCAAAGATGGCGCACCGGACAATTCGGTGTGCACCGCATAGCCCATGCTCGCTTGTCGTATTTTGGCCATAACTTTTAGCTCCGAACTCCGATTTTGATGACCTTGTACTTTTGGGAAAGCTTATGAAATTCTCTACATCCCAGAGTTGAAGCCATACAATTTTGAGCAAATGTGGCACACCAGACAGTCCGGTGTGCACCAGACATCCCATATGCTGCTGCAGTTTTTTCAGCAATTCCAACTTTGTATTGTGGGCATAACTTTTAGCTCCGAGCTTCGATTTTGATGATCTTGGACTTTTTGGAAAGCTTATAAAATTCTCTACATCTGAGAGTTGAAGCCATGTTAGTTTGAGTAGATTTGATTTTGTGAAACACTTCCAATTCAGTCAGCTCTTCCTCTCAACTTTGTCAACTTCACTTTTGTTTTGTAGCTTGGCTTCCCACTTCTACTTCTTGATGTGTTGGACTCTTATCATATATAAAGTGTCTTAAATATGACTTTGTAATTTCTTCTATGTGTCTTATAATGTCTTCTTTGAAGTGTTGCAACCTTAGAGCCTCAGTCCAATCCACTTCGCATCCTGTGAACTGTAACACACAAACACTTGGGAAATATTAGCCCATAAGGTTATGTTGATCATCAAACACCAAAATCACTTAGCCAAATAGGCTGGGGTCCATTTTCCTTACAATCTCCCTCTTTTGGTGATTGATGACAACACAACCAAAGCAAGCAAGTATAACAAACATTTTGATGAAAATATGCAAACTACTTGCTAGGATGCATGAATGTATAACAAACATTTTGATGAAAATATGCAATCTACTTGCTAGGATGCATGAATGTCCCTACAATTTGAGATTATGGACTTAAGCCTCCCCCTAACTCCATAATCCACATACTTCCTATTTTAGACCAAAGATATTTGTAGAACCAAAACCACTTGTATGTTCATGATTTTAAATTATTGAAATTGGGTGGTGTTTAGTGTTTGATATATTTTGAGTTGCTTTGGTCCCTAAAACTTCTCCCTCTTTGGAATCAAACACCGAAAAGGAAGACATTAAAAGTGTAACACCCGGTTTTAAAGAACAAAGCCGGGTGCATCTCATACATGCGCCAAGAAGACAACATATATAATAACAGAGTGTATAGAGATAAATGTCACAATATAATCAGAGTACATATTACATAGCGGAAGACTTACAAAAATAATAAAAGTTAAATATAACACGAACTAAGGATCGTCGGCGCCAATGTCGACTGAGAAATGCCACCTAGATCAGATCAAACTCCTCGATACTTGACTCCACTTGAAACCACCTGTTCTTTTCCTGTGGGGGGGGTGTGAGACAGCAAGAGTGAGCTCACATACGTTCATAGCTCAACAAGTCGTGGGGAATAATGGAGCATGAACTCACCAAAGGTGGGAGTTCATGAAGTGTAAGGCTGATCAATGAAATAAAGGCTGAGGCTGAGCATTGCTTTTATAAGTTGGTCAAAATTTTTTTAGCAATTACTAAGTGTAAGTGAATACCAAACCTTAATAATAATAAAGAACAGTAATAGTAAAATAATCCCAAATGCAATGCAAATGTCAAATTGAATTTAGGTTCCATAATTAATCATGTGAGGGTCCGAGCCGCTCTTGACCGTGAGCACGGCTAGTATACTAGTTTTACACTCTGCAGAGGTTGCGCATCTTTACCCACAAGTCATGTTACCCATCTGCCAAGAGATGGCCAATCCCATACACCTCTACCGAGGAGGCGAGGCAGGGTAACACTACGAGGCCTTTACAAAGTTCCACTAGCTTCAGACTACCCGCTACAGTTTATAGGAAGATCCAGTACAGGGTTCCTGGCTGACCACCATCGCAGCAAAATCAAACAGGGACCCCCCTGCACTGACCTCTCCCCTACTACCCTTGCCCCTTTCGGGTAAGGTAGCCCTCCCCTAGCTTTCCTAGTTAATCAGCCAAGGGCGTCCCATTAAACCCTTGTGGTAGCACTGTTTTCCCGGGTGGTCGCTCCATGTTCCCATTAACATAATGATCTTAACATGAACAAGGAATAATAAAACAGATAACAATAAATAGTATAACAATGAGTGATGAATATCTCTATACCCAAATCCACATAAAGCAATAGCATGTACTACCCAAAACTTTAGTAGTAAAACCAGTGGTGAAGCAAGGTTTAAAGATAGTCAAAATCTAGGGCATCCTATTGGGTCCCAGCAAAATTATCCTATGCAGATCATTATGAATAATAAGAACATGAATGGGTAAAAGAAGTGATCAAGGGCACAACTTGCCTTCAATGAGCTCCTGCTCAGCTATCTCTACTTGTTGAACCTCAGTTTCCACAGTGGCTTGCTCGTCTACTCGCATCAACACAATACATACATAGCATAGCATAAATTAACATCACATCAAACATGCAAAGAGAATATACAGTAATAAACTAGACATTAAAATAAGATCACAGGAACTGGATTCATCTAATTTGGAGTTATAGATCTTAAGTTATGGATTTTCTAATGTTTTATGTGCTTAATACAAGATTAAGTGAAAAAATAATTTTAATGTGTTTGTCATGTCAGAACAGAGGCACTAATGGGTAGACAATATTATTACAAAAATTTAGGAAGTGGAATGGATCAATTTGGACTAAAAATGGATTTTCTATGGATTAAACAAGTTCTAGGATTATTTTTACACATAAAAATCTATTTTCTGAATTATTTTATAAGTTTTCTCACTGTCTGGACTAGGCGTCAAAATCTGGGAAGTGCAGGGGCTACGGCGTAAAAGAAACAAAGACCCAGTCGCTGCATAGGGTGGACCGCGGGTTGATTGCTTAGAACCCCAGGGGCTCTTATGCAATACGACCATGGCGAAGAGGTATCGAGGGTTTTCAGCCGTTCGATCAGATCTCGATGGTGAGGATTAGATCCACAGCCGCTCGAACCGGTACGCGCTGATAGCCGCAGGATCGGAATCCAACGACTCTGATTTTATGAAGCTTGATCCTCTCCGAACCGTCCGATCAAAGGCGAACGACTTGGATTCAATCACGTTGAAGCGTTACGCAACTCTAATCCTAGCCGTTTGCTAAAGATCCAGCGACCAGATTTCTCCATCCCTAGATCTAATCACAGCCGTCCAAATAGAATCGAGTGGCTACCGTTCGTCTTCCTCCTGGATCGAGCCACGGCGGCGCTAACAGCTCGCCCGACGGCGCCGCCGATGAACTACGCGCATGACGCCGCAGAGGTCTAACCGCATCACTTTACGGCTCCACACGACAGGGGAAGCGGGGCGAGCACGATGGGTAAGAACTCACCGACGCAAAAGTCACGTCGAGGTCGGTCCACGGTGCCCAGCGGAGTCGCGGCGGCGGTGAAGTTCGGCGATGAATTCCGGTTGCACGGATCGATCCCTGGGCATGAATCTTTCACGCACACGATCGACGAACGTGGACGAACACCCACGACCCAATACCAGCCACCAATCGTCGGTGCAGGCGCGAGGCTTCGGGGGCGTACCAACGACCGCACGACGGCAGAGAAAAGCTCGAGGGTTGACTTCGCGAGAGGAACGGACACGCTTTTTAACGGGGAGCAGGGGGAGGGTATGGCGCCGGGTCAATTGCCGCGCCGCACGGAGGGTCCAACCGCCCCCATAGCTCCCAGCAATTTCGGGATTCCGCGCGCGCGCGGTCTTCCGCCGAGTTCGGGGGGGGGAAATCCGTTGGGAAGACGAGTCTTACACCCGGGGCCCACCGGTCGGCGCGCCTGCGTAGAGAAACTGACCCGTGGGGTCCCCACGTCAGCTGGATGAGGCGCGGCAGGCTAAGGAAATGGAAGGTGGGCCGGCGCGCGGTAAAGGGAAAATGGGCCGAATAGGGTAGTTTCTGGCCCATATGAGGTTTTATCTTTTTCTTTTTATTTATTCATTTTCCTTTCTCTTTTCTTTTATGTGTCTCTTTTTCCTTTCATTTTTAAATTTCCAATTGAATTCAAATATGCATGTGAACTTTGTACATAAGTTAAATATACAAAATAAATGTGCTAGTACTGTAGTCTTTTATTGACCCATATTTTTAGTCTTGTATAGTATTTATTATTTCCAATCTTCCCCCAATTTGCACTTTTGGGATTAAATCCAGTTCCCTTCTCATTGTTATGTTTTCATGTTATTACTTATTTATTTTTATTGTCACAAAATGCACAACAAATAAAGTCCAGCATGATGCACATTTTATTAAGGATTTATCCACTTTATCTATGCCTACTAATAATTATCATGAATGAAAAGGTACCACACATGAAGATTTATTTCTTTCTCTTACTTTTCAAAGTTGGGTATTACAAATCCTACCCCCCTTAAAGAGAATCTCGTCCTCGAGATTTAAGAAGAACGAAGGAAAAGGTGAGGAAAGTCTATGCGAAGCTCTTCTTCTCTTTTCCAAGTTGCTTCATCTTCGTCGTGGTAGCTCCATTGAACTTTGCACCTCTTTACCACTTTATTCCTTGTAAATCGAGTCAATGTGTCAAGAATCTTGATCAGATACTCCGTGTAAATCAAATCACCCTGAACACTGAGCTCTTCCATTGGTAACTGTTTCTCAGGGACATGAAGACACTTCTTAAGTTGAGACACATGAAATACATTATGCACATAAGATAGATTATCAGGTAGCTCAAGTTGATAGGTCATCTCTCCAACTTGCCTAAAAACTCAGGATGGTCCAATATAGCGAGGGGACAATTTGCCCTTGACTTTAAATCTCCTCATTCCACAAAGTGGTGAAACCTTGAGGTACACATAATCTCCTTCCTCAAATTCCAGTAATGAAATCCATACCATTCTCTTCCTACTTCCATTCGGTATCTTTAATGGGTACAGTAGTCCAGCTGGTCTCTGTATTCAGCCTTAACTCTTTGACACACATTGCACATAGCCACATGTGTAGCCACATCTCTCTTCAACCCATACCATCAGTACTTCTGCCTCAAATCCTGATACATCTTCGTACTACCAGGATGAATAGAATGATCCAAGTCATGGGCCTCCTTTAAAATAGTCTCATGAAGGCTTTCAATCTCCGGAACACATCTCTTGTCCTTGAAGCATACGGTGCCTTGCTCATCTTTCGTAAATTCCGGAACTCGACCATCCGTGATTAGATCCTTAATCTCTTGGATCCTAGCATCACCAACCTGACCTTTACGAATCTCTTGCTCCAAGGTAGGTTCCAATTCAATAGTATCTTCTTCAGTGTGAGCAACTATCTCCAGGTTAAGTCTCCTGAAATCCTCAACAATCTCATCGAGTAGCTGGGCAACAACAGCTGAACGAACATGCTCCTTTCGACTCAAGGCATCTGTAACCAAATTTGCCTTGCCCGGGTGATGGTGAATTTCCAAATCGTAATCCTTAATAAGCTCCAACCAACGGCGTTGCCTAAGGTTGAGATCCTTCTGAGTAAATATACACTTCAAACTCTTATGATCTGTGCATACTTGACACTTGTTTCCCATAATATAATGTCTCCAAATCTCAAGCGCATGCTCAACGGATGCCAGTTCCAAGTCATGCGTGGGGTAGTTCAACTCGTGTTTCCGCAACTAACGAGACGCGTAGGCGATCACATGTCCTTCTTGCATGAGCACACATCCAAGTCCTTGGCCACATGCATCACAATAAATGTCAAATCCCTTCTGCAGATCTGGCATAACCAACACTGGTGGTGACATCAATCCCTTCTTTAAATGATCAAAGTTATCTTGGCACTTCTCATCCCACTTGAACTCTCTTCCCTTCTCCAGAAGCGAGGTCATGGGCATAGCAATCTTAGAAAATCCTTCAATAAATCTCCAATAATATCCTGCAAGTCCCAAGAAACTCCGAATCTCCGTAACTGTAGTGGGCACTCTCCACACCACTATCTCCTTGACTTTAGCAGGATCCACTGATATCCCTCCATTAGAAATGATATGTCCAAGAAATGGCCCCTCGCCAATCCAAAACTCGCACTTGCTAAACTTAGCGTAGAGTTGATTATCTCGTAACTTCTGTAGCACCGACCTTAGATGTTCTTCATGGTCACTCTCATTCTTAGAATAGATAAGAATATCGTCGATGAACACCACGACGAATCTGTCCAAATACTCCAAAAACATCTTATTTATCAAATCCATAAAATAAGCTGGTGCATTAGTTAATCCAAACGACATAACGATGAACTCATATAATCCATATCGAGTCGAGAAAGCCGTCTTAGGAATATCTGATGGTCCAATCTTCATCTGGTGATAACCCGATCGGAGTTCAATCTTCGAGAATACCCTGGCTCCTCTCATCCGATTAAATAAATTCTTAATGCGGGGTAACAGAAACTTGTTCTTCACAGTGACATCATTAAGTAATCTATAGTCCACACACATCCGTTGCGATCCATCCTTCTTCTGTACATATAGCACTGGTGCTCCCCATGGTGAGGAACTCGGATGAATGTACCCCGCTTCCTGTAACTCAGTTAACTGCTTCTTAAATTCCTTTAGCTCTTCTACAGGCCTCCGAAAAATCTCTAACCACATGAATGTGGTCACCAACAACTTCTCATTTACTAAAAATGTCGCTAGTCTGGTGGCAGTAGTTACTGCAATTCCAACTTCAAATCTTTCTCCTTTGGGGCTGGTGAGTTCTACGGTTCCCTTAGCGCAGTGTATAAACCACCATTGCCTTTCTTAACCATGACATACCAAGGATCAGATCTTTACTGCTTGACTCTAACATTATAGCAGTGGCTCCAAATTTTCTATCCATAATGGTCAATGACAATCTACGTGTCATTTGATTCACCACAACAGGCCTTTTAGGTGTAATTACTCTCATGGGTTTTCTCATATTGTCCAACACATTTGCACAAACCCAAAATCTCAGCATGACGCATAATTTTATTAGCAACTCATGGGGACAAATAGACCTTTTTATTCCTCCTAAAATGGTATCATACCGAATACTAACTAAAGGAACATGTAGATCCTACAAATAGTAGTAATTTACATATATGTTTATGTAGCTTGGTGGAGCCGGTGGTGGTGGAGATGGTGGTTGCTCTTGTTGTTGTCTCTCCAACCGTGATTGCCTTATTTCTTGCTGTATCTCCAGACGGGCCTGACGTATTTCCTCGCGTTCTTGTCTTATCTGGCTTTGCATTTCGGTCATCATGTCTGTCAATTGCTGTATTACCAGCCTTTGGGTTGCGATCACTTGCTCGGTTTCAACAGGTGGGGGATTTGGAGGATTCATTTCTGCTTGCTGTTGCGTGATAATCTTTCCTTTCCTGGTATTGACCATCTGAGTTAGATACATAAGGTAAGAAAGAGCAGTAGACAAGGCAGTAATTACAATCATGTTACTTTGGGGGACTTATTAGCTAAGTAGATTAGTGTGTCACCTACTAAAGCTAATACAATACATATAGTGGTACATGCTAAAATGCCCATCTATACTATTTCAATCAATCAAAGAAGCAAATCAGGCACTGACCATCAGAACAATCAACCAACATTTTTAAATAGAGAAAATAGTTTTGATTTGTTTTGTCTTAGGCCTCCTATCTCTTAAAATGTCATAGGGATAGGGATTCCAAGGTTTGAAATCCATCTTGTCTTAGAGTAGAAAAGGTAAGAATGATCAGAGTAGAACAGTAGAAGGTGAGACATGATCAAGATAAGTATAGAAGAATCAGAGTGAGGTAAGTATAGAATGAATCAGAGTAGGATAAGTAGGTAAGGGTTTGTCCATTTCTATCTAGGCTTCGTCCTACAGTCAACATTCCTCTGATACCACTTCTGTAACACCCGGTTTTAAAGAACAAAGCCGGGTGCATCTCATACATGCGCCAAGAAGACAACATATATAATAACAGAGTGTATAGAGATAAATGTCACAATATAATCAGAGTACATATTACATAGCGGAAGACTTACAAAAATAATAAAAGTTAAATATAACACGAACTAAGGATCGTCGGCGCCAATGTCGACTGAGAAACGCCACCTAGATCAGATCAAACTCCTCGATACTTGACTCCACTTGAAACCACCTGTTCTTTTCCTGTGGGGGGGGGGGGTGTGAGACAACAAGAGTGAGCTCACATACGTTCATAGCTCAACAAGTCGTGGGGAATAATGTGGCATGAACTCACCAAAGGTGGGAGTTCATGAAGTGTAAGGCTGATCAATGAAATAAAGGCTGAGGCTGAGCATTGCTTTTATAAGTTGGTCAAAATTTTATTAGCAATTACTAAGTGTAAGTGAATACCAAACCTTAATAATAATAAAGAACAGTAATAGTAAAATAATCCCAAATGCAATGCAAATGTCAAATTGAATTTAGGTTCCATAATTAATCATGTGAGGGTCCGAGCCGCTCTTGACCGTGAGCACGGCTAGTATACTAGTTTTACACTCTGCAGAGGTTGCGCATCTTTACCCACAAGTCATGTTACCCATCTGCCAAGAGATGGCCAATCCCATACACCTCTACCGAGGAGGCGAGGCAGGGTAACACTACGAGGCCTTTACAAAGTTCCACTAGCTTCAGACTACCCGCTACAGTTTATAGGAAGATCCAGTACAGGGTTCCTGGCTGACCGCCATCGCAGCAAAATCAAACAGGGACCCCCCTGCACTGACCTCTCCCCTACTGCCCTTGCCCCTTTCGGGTAAGGTAGCCCTCCCCTAGCTTTCCTAGTTAATCAGCCAAGGGCGTCCCATTAAACCCTTGTGGTAGCACTGTTTTCCCGGGTGGTCGCTCCATGTTCCCATTAACATAATGATCTTAACATGAACAAGGAATAATAAAACAGATAACAATAAATAGTATAACAATGAGTGATGAATATCTCTATACCCAAATCCACATAAAGCAATAGCATGTACTACCCAAAACTTTAGTAGTAAAACCAGTGGTGAAGCAAGGTTTAAAGATAGTCAAAATCTAGGGCATCCTATTGGGTCCCAGCAAAATTATCCTATGCAGATCATTATGAATAATAAGAACATGAATGGGTAAAAGAAGTGATCAAGGGCACAACTTGCCTTCAATGAGCTCCTGCTCAGCTATCTCTACTTGTTGAACCTCAGTTTCCACAGTGGCTTGCTCGTCTACTCGCATCAACACAATACATACATAGCATAGCATAAATTAACATCACATCAAACATGCAAAGAGAATATACAGTAATAAACTAGACATTAAAATAAGATCACAGGAACTGGATTCATCTAATTTGGAGTTATAGATCTTAAGTTATGGATTTTCTAATGTTTTATGTGCTTAATACAAGATTAAGTGAAAAAATAATTTTAATGTGTTTGTCATGTCAGAACAGAGGCACTAATGGGTAGACAATATTATTACAAAAATTTAGGAAGTGGAATGGATCAATTTGGACTAAAAATGGATTTTCTATGGATTAAACAAGTTCTAGGATTATTTTTACACATAAAAATCTATTTTCTGAATTATTTTATAAGTTTTCTCACTGTCTGGACTAGGCGTCAAAATCTGGGAAGTGCAGGGGCTACGGCGTAAAAGAAACAAAGACCCAGTCGCTGCATAGGGTGGACCGCGGGTTGATTGCTTAGAACCCCAGGGGCTCTTATGCAATACGACCATGGCGAAGAGGTATCGAGGGTTTTCAGCCGTTCGATCAGATCTCGATGGTGAGGATTAGATCCACAGCCGCTCGAACCGGTACGCGCTGATAGCCGCAGGATCGGAATCCAACGACTCTGATTTTATGAAGCTTGATCCTCTACGAACCGTCCGATCAAAGGCGAACGACTTGGATTCAATCACGTTGAAGCGTTACGCAACTCTAATCCTAGCCGTTTGCTAAAGATCCAGCGACCAGATTTCTCCATCCCTAGATCTAATCACAGCCGTCCAAATAGAATCGAGTGGCTACCGTTCGTCTTCCTCCTGGATCGAGCCACGGCGGCGCTAACAGCTCGCCCGACGGCGCCGCCGATGAACTACGCGCATGACGCCGCAGAGGTCTAACCGCATCACTTTACGGCTCCACACGACAGGGGAAGCGGGGCGAGCACGATGGGTAAGAACTCACCGACGCAAAAGTCACGTCGAGGTCGGTCCACGGTGCCCAGCGGAGTCGCGGCGGCGGTGAAGTTCGGCGATGAATTCCGGTTGCACGGATCGATCCCTGGGCATGAATCTTTCACGCACACGATCGACGAACGTGGACGAACACCCACGACCCAATACCAGCCACCAATCGTCGGTGCAGGCGCGAGGCTTCGGGGGCGTACCAACGACCGCACGACGGCAGAGAAAAGCTCGAGGGTTGACTTCGCGAGAGGAACGGACACGCTTTTTAACGGGGAGCAGGGGGAGGGTATGGCGCCGGGTCAATTGCCGCGCCGCACGGAGGGTCCAGCCGCCCCCATAGCTCCCAGCAATTTCGGGATTCCGCGCGCGCGCGGTCTTCCGCCGAGTTCGGGGGGGGAAATCCGTTGGGAAGACGAGTCTTACACCCGGGGCCCACCGGTCGGCGCGCCTGCGTAGAGAAACTGACCCGTGGGGTCCCCACGTCAGCTGGATGAGGCGCGGCAGGCTAAGGAAATGGAAGGTGGGCCGGCGCGCGGTAAAGGGAAAATGGGCCGAATAGGGTAGTTTCTGGCCCATATGAGGTTTTATCTTTTTCTTTTTATTTATTCATTTTCCTTTCTCTTTTCTTTTATGTGTCTCTTTTTCCTTTCATTTTTAAATTTCCAATTGAATTCAAATATGCATGTGAACTTTGTACATAAGTTAAATATACAAAATAAACGTGCTAGTACTGTAGTCTTTTATTGACCCATATTTTTAGTCTTGTATAGTATTTATTATTTCCAATCTTCCCCCAATTTGCACTTTTGGGATTAAATCCAGTTCCCTTCTCATTGTTATGTTTTCATGTTATTACTTATTTATTTTTATTGTCACAAAATGCACAACAAATAAAGTCCAGCATGATGCACATTTTATTAAGGATTTATCCACTTTATCTATGCCTACTAATAATTATCATGAATGAAAAGGTACCACACATGAAGATTTATTTCTTTCTCTTACTTTTCAAAGTTGGGTATTACAAAAAGCATATAGGAAGCAAAAAGACTTGCCCTCTAAAGGATTTACTACTTGTAGCTCTAAAATCTTACTCCCCCTAAATGAGTGATCTCCCCTTTGAAAGAATATTCTCCCCCTTTGTCATAGACGAAGATATACTCCCCCTGTCGGAGATCCTCTACTTAGGAAAAGCACATGAGAAAGATAGGGACAAGACATGGGTGCCGTTTGGTTCACATATTGGTAACGTAATGGGTAACCAATAACGTTAGATTATGTTTGTTTAAGTTCAACCGTAATCGATACCACATTACAAATGGATACCTCCTTATTTAAATTTGTTACCGCTAGTATTCCAGTGTGAATCGTTACCATTACTATTTACGTTACATTTTGTGAACCAAACGACACCATGATTCATTAGACTAACTCCCCCAATGCATAGGTAAAAGATATATTTTGACAACATATGCATTTATAGCAACACGGGAAGCATAAGATTATAGAGTAACCTCCCCCTGAAAGTGTGCATACAAGTTTTGAATACTTGTAGGAGACTTGCACTTTGATTTTGATATCAAGAGGGGCAAATTATCTATAATCCGAGCATTGGCACATATAAGTCAAAATGACACCATTTGGATAATACCACTAGTAGGATATCAACTTTGAAGCATTAGTGTCATTTACTTTAGGAATGTTAAATAAGCTATGCGCCGTGCTTAACTAAACATTTTAAACCATGTAGGTTTGTTAAAGAATATGAATTGAAAACAAGCATTCCTACCATATGATTGACCTAGTATGCATGCAATTATAATCAAAAGTAAATACCACATGTAAAAACTAGGCATGTAAGGTAAAAACTAGATATAAGAAAATTGGTACTCATATCTAAAAACAAAGAAATGCAATAAATCTAGTTACCTTAGTCATGGGTGGGGAATTTGGGTCCAAAGTATTCACTAACCCACTTGGTAATAGACTTGATCCAATATTATGCATCCCATGATAACCATCCTAATTTTGCCAAGTCTCTAAATTTCCTGAAGTCCTTCGGACTTCTCACTTCCCTCTTGGGATCCAAACCTTCTTGGTGCTTTTCATGGTTGAGATAATCTCCTTTGGCACCTAGATGTGTTTGGCCCCCTTTCCTTTGTTGGATTGCTTGTTAGCCTTGATTGCTATCACCTTTCCATTCTTTTTCTTCTTAATCAAATATGGTGTAGCGGCCTTTTTGTCCATCTTGCTGATGTAGGTGTTGGAGATTTTGTTTGTTAGATTGAGCTCTTGCTTTTGCTTATCCCCGGTCTTCGCCTTGCATTGGTATGATTTGTGGCCTTCCTTGTGGCATA
The DNA here is from genome assembly GCA_029449295.1 of Zea luxurians. Taxonomy (NCBI): domain Eukaryota; kingdom Viridiplantae; phylum Streptophyta; class Magnoliopsida; order Poales; family Poaceae; genus Zea; species Zea luxurians. The sequence goes on from JAOPSE010000086.1 coordinate 8,853,099, forward strand.
GCCTGCAAATCACAGTTTCTCCCTTCACAGGCTTGTTCACTCCTGCAGTGGTGTTATCCTGAGGAGATTGGATTTGTTTGGCTTTTCTTTTCTTATCATACAAGGCCTTGCGCTTTAATTGCTCATTCTCCATTGCAATCACATCCAAACATGTTTCTATAACAACATTCTTAACAAGAACTTGATTGCGGGGATTAGAATCATCAATTAAATCAAAGCAAGAAGTAGAAGCATCTTTCTTAATGATTTCAGGAATTTCAATTAAAGATGCTCCTAGGGTGCTACCAATGTTTTCTAGCTTAGTAGTTAGCCCATTATTGTGTATGCAGAATTTCCATTTTCTCTAGCAAGTTTTCAATAGCTTCTTGAGAGCTAGCTAACTTAGCCTTAAGTTTTTCATTCTTTTTGATAAGGATACCACTGGTAGTTGAGCATGGAGCATTAGACTCTAATTGCTCAATTTTAATTGTTAGCTCACAATTCAAATTTGCAAATGTTCCCAATTTTTCTAGCAAACATTTATAATCATTTTTGAGAGCTAATCAACTTATTTTTAAAAGTTTTAAGTTGATCCTTTTGTCTAGTGCAGGCATCCTCAAAAAATTTAACGGCATGCGCAAGTTCATCTAAGGAGGGTTTTCCCTCATCATCACATTCATCATCACTATCATCACTAGAGGATGGGATACTTGTTTTACCTCTTGCCATAAGGCATTTGTGTGATGACCGTGAAGAGTGTGATAAAGAGCGGTGGTTGCGAGTCCTTGGAGGATCATCTTCGCTTGAAGAACCATCCCAAGTTTTGACACTTGTGAGTGCCTTGCCTTCGCTCCTCCTTGTTGGGGGCTTGTTCTCAAATGCTTTGACTCAAGAACAAGGCAACACAAAACATTAATGATTATAATCCTTCGTCCTTCGAAGCATTATCTCCCTTAGGACATAATGATCTTCAGACAAAGGTTAAGAAGGGCGTACCTTCATCATCACAGTGTATCATAATAGAAGTAAGAGCATATGAAACATAAGAAGTATCATGAATAATCATATGACATCATAAATATTTCTTTTATTTAGCATCATGAATGAATATAAACAATATTGAATTACATTTATACCTTCGGCTTAACAGAAGGCAAAAGCGGGAATGACGCGCAAGTGAATACCAGTCAGCGTGAACAGTACGGTGCTACTGTTCATCTATTTATAGACACAGGACGCAGCCTATGTAAATTACATTCATGCCCTTGACATTTACTATTGACTTAGGGATAGTCTATCAAGGACTAGACAGTCTTTTCCCTTTTAGGTCGGTTCCATTTTGTTCTGCTAAGCCGAAGCTTCTCCATAGGTAGCTTCAAAACTGGTTCACCCTTCTCCCGATCCGTGCCTTTTATATCGTGTACAGCTTCATCCCAAGGCCGAAGGTCCCTGTACATGTATTATACTTGGAAAACATGTTAGTCGTGTTTTTGAGGACCTTCGGAAGACGAAGGCCCCCAACAGTAGCCCCTCATAGTATTAATTCGTTATAATAACGGATTTAAACTGCGACATGGACGAAGGCCTTAAGCCGAAGGTCCAAAAAACACCTTCCCTTTGCTAGAATAGCAACAGTGAATGCAGATGGGGCCCGCCAAGTTGCAAAGCACTGGGTGTATAAATATGGATCTTTAGCGGCGGTATTTGATATGCCATTTCTGCTGCTTGCGTTATTCCCTCAAATTTTTAACTCTTGCTTGCAAGTTTTTTGCTTAATTTTCGAGCTTCGGTTTTAGAGACGTGCTTGCTTCATATCTGAGGAGAATATGACCAGTGAAGAGAAGAAGATAACTGAGGAGAAGATGGCCGAGGAGAAGAAGGTATTAGAGGAGAAGAAGCTATATGAAGAAAAGAAAATTATGGATCCTTTTATTGCTGGGTTTTACGAGTCTATGGTAAGATAAATACAGAGAAAATTACTAAGGAAATAATGGAGGGTTTGTCCGAAGATTCTGATGACAGTGATAGTTATGACGTGGAGAGCGGGGATGAAGATTCTGAGGATCGGCCCTGGCGGCCAAGTCATACTATCTTTGGAAAATCGACTATCAGACAGAGTCATGTTGATACCATGAGGGGGAGGTATTTTCGTGACATGTCCATCGTGAGGGTTGGAGGAGACAACACTGCCCCTGCTCCTGAGGAAAACGAAGTTGTCGTTATTGAAGCTTCCTGAAGGCAGGTCTCTGGTTCCCACTAAGCAAGTTTGTGGTTGAGGTACTAAAGATTTTTCAGATTTTTCTCCATCAGATTACCCGCGAAGCTATAATTAGGATGGGGATGTTTGTCTATGCTGTAAGAAGCCAGGGGCTGGAGCCGAGTGCGAAGTGCTTTTTTTGTAGTATGCATGAGCTTTTATACGAGACGAAGGTCGTTGGCAAAGAGCAATATCACAACAACTTCGGCTGCTACGGGTTCATTGCCCGCTCTAATGCAAGCTACCCAGTGCCGACATACAGGAAAAGATGGCCCGGAGCCTGGATGGAAGAGTGGTTTTATGTTAAAAATGATCTGATTAAAAGGGAAGACATCAAGGAGATTATCCTGCGCCCCATCTGGTCTCGCTTCGGCCTCTGAAGGCTGAAGGTGAATATTGATAGTGATGTTGAAGCATGTCAAAAGGCCTTTAGTACTGTTTGCGCCTTCATTGGCACGAGGGATTTAATTCAAGAACACATAGCCTTCAGGGTGTGGCCACTTGTGGAGAGCTGGGATATGCCAAAGGAGACTACTGCCAAATCCAGTGAAGGTGGTCTAGTCCGATTGAAGTATACCTTTAGATTTAGGGAAAAGTTTGATGAGCCAGATGATGACTGGTTAAAATGTATTGAAGCTACTATTGACGAGCTGCTTGGAACATATTCCAAGGCTGAAGATGATGCCTTGTTCGCAGCCTTCGGGGGCCGGGGGAAAAAAGATTGAACAGGGTGTTCGATGCAATCGGCTTCGTATACCCTGATTATCACTACTCGCTGCGAAGGCAAGGGAAAAGAGAAAAGTTGTCGCTTCGGCCACCACTGATGTCGCTTCGGCCACCACTGATGTGCCGAAGGGCAAAAAAGTGAAGGTTCTGATCCATCGGCCGCGGTATATTGAACCGGTCGTAGTGCTTGAATTTGGCGAAGAGGCCTCTTCAACTACCGAAGCAAGACAAGCTGCTCCGACTGCGCAGAGCATTGAAGAGCCGACTATAGTGCCGAAGGTACCTACAGTCGGGCTAGCTGAAGCTAAGAATGATAAGGCCGAAGAGCCACAGGTGGAAAAAATAGAAAAAAGCAGAAACTCTGAGCCCAACAGCTGAGGCAAAATTGCTGAAGGTGCAAAAGGCTTCTACCGCAACTCCCAAGAGGAGGAGAATGGCCAGCGTGCTGGACGCTGTCTTGGAGACTACGAAGGCCTTGAGTCCTGAACCTATTAAGAAAAATGCTAAAACTGCCAAAGTCCAAGATGAGGCCGAAGCTGGGTCTTCAACGCCCATTGAGATAAAGGTTGTCGCGCCTAAAGATAAAGCTGATCAAAAAACTGCAGATACCGGCATAGCAGCAAGGCAAGACATGGCAGAAAAAACAAAGCCTTCTGTCCCTGAAGCCCTAGTTGAAGATATTGATTACATTTTTCAACATGCTTCGGGGAAAAAGTTATCCGAAGAAGAAATCATGGAAGCAAGACATTATGCTCAAAAACTGAAATATCCGAAAGGAGCCTTAGTATTTAACAGTAGTAATGAAGGTGATTTCCTGTACTATCTCCCGGATAAAAAAGAAATATTCGTTTGCCGGGAGATAGCAAAAATTATGGGATTTCCGAAACTTGAAGAAGGCCTTTCGGTTATGTCGAAGGACGATCTTGCTGATAGCCTAGCGTACAATAGTATAAAGGTATGGCAGTTAACCTTGAAGTTAGGAATGAAGTATTTTATTTGTCATGCTCAGTTCTTTCTTCTTCTTTGCAGGGTTTAATTCTTAGTAATGCGTTGAGGGCACAGAAAAGCGCCGAAGACGAAGGTTGTACAATAGCCCTTAACAACCTTCGCTCAGAGGTGATTGAGCTAAGAAATAAAGGTCTAGAGAAGGACAAGATTTTGGTTTCATTGGTAAATTAAATAAAATAAGAAGAAGCTCAATACAAAGCTTAGGCCAAAGTCCAGAAAGCTGAGATTGAAGATCTTCGGAGACAACTGGCCGAAGCTAATGAGAGATGCGCGCTTGCACAGGCTGACCAAGAGATCAGTGAATACTGGAAAAATAAGCTAGAGAAAAATGATGAAGAACTTCGCGAATCCAAGGAAAGGTGCTTTGAGAAATCCTTGGATTGTGTGAAAAAATTAAAAACTAGCTTCGCCAAAGTGGGCACCTACTGTTCTGAAGAAAATTTCATACGAGGCAACCCCGAGGGCGTTGTTGAATGGATAAGTGGAGAAGCGGAAGCCTTTGAAGAAATATTAAGTGATCGCGGGGATATTTATGCCTTCTCCGGTGCTCGGGGAATCACAGCTATTTTGGAGAAGGCCGGATGTGATCATGTTAAGGCTATAGCCCATACTGAAGCCGCCGTCTCCACAGACGATACGAAGGATCCTTCAGCCGAAGCGACCTTAATAAGCGGGAGTTTTACTCTGATATCTGGGTGAACGGTGGCCGAGAGCTGGCCAGCGAAATTATAAAGAAGAATGAAAAAGACACCCATGACACCCGGGCAGAAGCAAAACGAGCTGAAGAGGCTCCTGAACGCGAGAGACGTATAAGTAATGTTTTTTGATATTTTGGCTTTGGTACTTGCTTTGTGGCTTCAAACTAATCAGTTTACCTACTTCAGCTGAACTATCCCCGACACCGGAGCCGTACAATCCTCTAGCTAATCCAGAAATGAAGGAAGCGTTGGATATTGTAGGCATGGCGAACTCCGTTATCGATGAAGTCGTCGATAAACTTTTGAATGAAGTTGCAGAAAAAGTCCTTAGAGAAGAATAGATTCTACTGTCATAGTATTTTGAAATGCTTGATGTATGGAACAATTGGAAGAAGATTAAACTTCTATTATAACAAAACTATGTAACATTTGATGTGTGTAACATTGGATCGAATATGTAAATTGTTGTAATTTATTTCTTTGCGATGCATGAAACATACAGACATACTGCTTTTTGAGCCTTCGGCGAAAAAACATCTTCCCTTCTTTTCATGCTTCGTAAAGAAGGACACCCCTTCTAGGGCAAATCTGATAGAATTGACACCTGAAGCTTGCTTCGTGTCTTAGCACATTTTTATTCAATCGAAGTATTTCCAAAAGTTTGCTTCATATCCAATCTTTCTATTGATGTCATATGATGTATGATGTGATGCTATGCTAAATGATGCGATGGTATGATGCAATATGGTGATGTTTTAACACCCACACATGCGCCCACATTGGTACATGGAAGGCTGCATCCCCTTAGGAACATCTTTTGAGTCTAAGCTGTGCATTCCCTTAGGAACGTCTTTTGAGTTTCTTCACCTTCTATTTCGGTGATATAGGTTCTGCATCCCCTTAGGAACGACTTTTGAACTTCTTCGCCTTCTATTTCGGCGGTATAAGTTCTGCATCCCCTTAGGAACGACTTTTGAACTTCTTCGCCTTATATTTCGGTGGTATTTGGCTCTGCATTCCATTTGGAACGACTTTTGAGCAAAAAACTTACGTTGCGCTCCCTTAGGAACGACCTTTTGTAGCTTCGTCAATTTTGGCTCTGCATTCCCTTAGGAACGACTTTTGAGCTTCAAGAATTATTTCGTTCCTTTAAGAGTCGTCTTTCAAGCTTCGTAAATCTATGAAGAAGATATATTTCATTGTGGTGTAGCCAGAGTTATTACAAAAAGTTGAAACTAAATTTTTCATTACTTGTCTCTCATACAGAAAGTAAAAATGGCGTAAAAGATAAAAGTAGTTCAGAAGTAGGATATTCCTTAGTATATGTGCTTCGATTCTGGTACAGTGCTATTGAATGTACGAGCTTCGGACTCCTCCCTGAAATCGTGTTGCTGTTGGGAGTGCTGGTGCCCTTCTGGCTGCTGGCCTTGAGTAGGTGGCATTGGTGGTGGTGGTGGAAGCTGAGGCCAGGAAGCTTGTGAATGTCTTGCCGAAGCAACAGAAGCTGTAGGTTGATTACCCACATATTCTGGTATGTAGGGAGAGTAGCACGAAGTAGTATGTAAGACCTGCTTCGGCTAATTCTACCGGGCTTCTGCTTCGGCAATCTCTTTTTGCTTCTGAATGGTAATCTAACATGTTCTTGTAGTGTGGCCCTTGTCTTCACCACAGAATAAGCAATAAATTTTCCTAGGCTGATCCCCATATCTTCCTCCGAAGCCCCTGCCGCCTTTGCCCCTTGGAGCTGGTGGCCTGAAGGAGCTTTACTGCTGTCCTGAAGACTGTGAACTGTGTTGTGATCTCTGAAACTAGCTTCCTTTGTCATCATTTTGACTGGAGCTGTGGATTGATCTGACATGCCTAGGGTGGATTCTCCCTCCGAAGCCCCTAGTCATCTCAGAAAACCTATAAGCTTTTTCCCTTCTTTGGCGGAAATCATTATCAGCCTAGATGAACTCATCCATTTTTCTGAAGCAGCTTCTCCAGAGTCTGGGGGGTTTCCTAGCGAAATATTGAGCTGTGGGCCCTAGCCGAAGACCCTTGATCATAGCCTCAATGACAATTTCATTGGTCACTGTAGGCGCTTGTGCTCTCAGACGCAAGAACCTTCGAACATATGCCTGAAGGTACTCTTCTTGGTCTTGTGTGCACTGGAACAAGGCCTGAGCAGTGACTGGCTTCGTCTGAAACCCTTGAAAACTGGTGACCAGCATGTCTTTAAGCTTCTGCCATGACGTGATTGTCCCTGGCCGGAGAGAAGAGTACCATGTCTGGGCCACACTTCGGACTGCCATGACGAAGGACTTTGCCATGACAGCGGTGTTGCCTCCATATGAGGATATTGTTGCTTCATAGCTCATCAAAAATTGCTTGGGGTCTGAGTGCCCATCATACATGGGAAGCTGGGGTGGCTTGTATGATGAAGGCCATGGTGTAGCCTATAGCTCCGCTGATAGAGGAGAAGCATCATCAAAAGTAAAATTTCCATGGTGGAAATCATCATACCAAACATCATCATCATAGGAAATGTCCTAGCGAAGCTCTGTGCGTTGAGGCCACCAGTCCTGGTCATCTTGGGTGAGGTGACGCATTTCCTCAGCGGCTTCATCGATCTTCCTCTGAAGATCAGCAAGGCAAAGCATCTTCTCCTTCTTCTTTTGGACCTGCTGGTGAATGGTTTCGAGATCCCTGATCTCTTGGTCCCCTCTTCGTTGTGAGGCATCGAACTTGTAGGCTTCCTTTTTTGGCTTCGTACTTCGCACAATGTGTCTTGGTTGACATCCAGTGACTGCAGTGCAGCCCCTAGCCCTGAAACTTTCTTCGGCGGCATGATGAAGGTCGTAGCTTGCCGAAGGTGGTCAAATGATTTCACCAAAGGTGGGCGCCAATGTTGGGGGCTTGCTCTCAAATGCTATGAATCAAGAACAAGGCAACACAAAACATTAATGATTAAAATCCTTCGTCCTTCGAAGCATTATCTCCCTTAGGACATAATGATCTTCAGATGAAGGTTAAGAAGGGCATACCTTCATCATCACAGTGTATCATAATAGAAGTAAGAGCATATGAAACATAAGAAGTATCATGAATAATCATATGCCATAATAAATATTTCTTTTATTTAGCATCATGAATGAATATAAACAATATTGAATTACATTTATACCTTCGGCTTAACAGAAGGCAAAAGCGAGAATGACGTGCAAGTGAATACCAGTCAGCGTGAACAGTACGGTGCTATTGTTTATCTATTTATAGACACAGGACGCAGCCTGTGTAAATTACATTCATGCCCTTGACATTTACTATTGACTTAGGAATAGTCTATCAAGGACTAGACAACCTTTTCCCTTTTAGGTCGGTTCCATTTTTTCTGCTAAGCCAAAGCTTCTCCATAGGTAGCTTCGGAACTGGTTCACCCTTCTCCCGATCTGTGCCTTTTATATCGTGTACAGCTTCATCCCAAGGCCGAAGGTCCCTGTACATGTATTATACTTGGAAAACATGTTAGTCGTGTTTTTGAGGACCTTCGGAACTCTTTGTGGGTTCGGCCATATTTGGACAGTTGTCCCTAAAGTGGCCCTTCTCCCCGCATGCGAAGCATCCTCTCTTTCTTTACTTTTTCTTGTCAATGTTAAAAAGAAGATCCTCGACCTGTAGGGGCACACCCATTAGATTAATCTTGTGAATCATCCCCATCACCTTTCTGACGCGTCGGATTGTATCTTCGTCCTCGGTGGATGATGTTGAGGGTTCATCATCATCATCATCATCATCATCATCTTCCTCTTCCTCACTTGAGCTTGGAGCCTTCTTCTCGCCTTTCATCTTTCTGTGTTCATTGCATGCAAAAGCATATGGCTTTGAAGAAGTAGGCTCCTCTTGTTGACCCATTTTCCGCGACATCTCAAATGCCGCAATTTTTCCAATCACAATCATCGGGGTGATTTGGCTCAATTCCTCGAGGTTGTGAACGATGGTGACGATGCTCCCATATCTTTGTTGTGGTAGAAGGGAGATGAACTTCCTCACAATATCCGCATCACCTAGCTTATTAATACCAATAGAGTTGAGCTCATTAATCACAAGATTTAAGCATGAATACATGCCTCTAACAAGCTCATTTTCTTTCATAGAAAAAGAATTATACTCAATTAAGACTAGGCAATGTTTCTGCTCACGGACATTACATGTGCCGTCGTGGAGCTCATGCAATTTTAGCCAAATCTCATTAGCAGTTTTCAAGGTAAATACTTGATTGAAAATTTCCATGCTAAGAGATTCATACAAGCAATTTTTGGCTCTAGCATTCAAATGAATTTCTTTTTTGTCTCGTGGTGAGCTTCTCGAGATTCTTAGGTGATTTCATCCTGTCACGAGTGACTCTCCAAACACCTAGATCAACCGCTTCTAGGTAACAAGCCATTCTAGCACTATAATATGGAAAGTTAGTGTCGTCGAAGTGTGGTGGCCTATGGGTATCCATCCCTTCCTCTAAAAAGCGTCGACTCGATTAGCGGTGAAGCCAAAACATTTCAAATGAGCCAAACCGGGCTTTGATACCACTAGTAGAAAACGGCGACGCCTAAGAGGGGGGTGAATTAGGACTTCTAAAAACTATCTCTAAACTAGGCCACAAATAAATCCCTAGAACAAAACCTACGTAAATAAGCAATGTAGATTGTGTAAACTAGGTTTAGTCTATGTGTTGCTATATCTACCGCAAAACCTAAGTTACAATCCTAAATATTCTAACTAGACAAGAGAGATTGAAACTTAAGTACTTAATGTAAATGCGAAAGGTAAAGAGCAAGGGTAGAGATGCAAACTCCTGTGGACAACGCCAGTATTTTTATCGAGGTATCCGGAACCACGCAAGGTTCTGACTAATCCTCGTTGGTGCCCCTACGCAAAGGGTAGCCCACACGAGGGCCAAGCACCTCGGTCGAGTAAATCCGTAGAGAGCCACGAGCCTTCTCCACACGCAAGTGTTGCTCCGCTTCCTGCTCCTCTCGGACGCTCCCCACCGTCTCCATTATCGAGCTTCCAGCCAAAACGCCGTGGGCCTCGTTCCCTCCGGTACACGATGGTGGCCGTGACACAAACTCGGTTGTCAGGGTCTCGCAACACTCTCGCCCCACTCAGTATAATATTACAATGCCTCACACAAGAGTCGAGGGGTTTTGTGGGTTTTTGTAATCTCACTCAACTTACTAGGAACAACCTAGAGCAAGCGCATAAGCGGTCTAACTAACCTAAGCACTTCGTAAAGCACATACACTAATCACCAAGTGATTCTATTAACCATTTGGGTGTTTGAGCACTTGGAAATTTCTGTATCATGTGTTGGTATCTTGCTTGGGCTCCCACACCTACAAATGGCCGGTTGGGTGAAGTATATATAGGCCCCAGCTCAAATATAGCCGTTAGAAAGCAGTTCTGCAACTTTCTGCAGCGAACCGGACAGGTGCACCAGACTGTTCGGTGGTGCATAAGACATGCCACGTGTACTAGGCGTTAAAGGTAGCTGTTGGAGATTCCGAAGATGGCACCCCAAAAATGGCGCACCGGACAGTCCAGTGTGCAGCGGACAACCCATGCTCGCTTCCGTATTTTGGCCATAACTTTTAGCTCTGAACTCCAATTTCGATGATCTTATACTTTTTGGAAAGCTTATGAAATTCTCTACATCACAGAGTTGAAGCCATTCCATTTTGAGCAAATGTGGTATAGCGGACAGTCCAGTGTGCACCGGACATCCCATATGTTGCTGTAGTTTTTTCAGCAATTCCAACTTTGTATTGTGGGAATAACTTTTAGCTCTGAACTCCGATTTTGATGATCTTAGACTTTTTGGAAAGCTTATAAAATTCTCTAAATCTTAGAGTTGATGCCATGTCAGTTTGAGTAGATTTGATTTTGTGAAACACTTCCAATTTAGTCGGTCCTTCCTCTCAACTTTGTCAACTTCACTTTTGTTTTGTAGCTTTGCATCCCACTTCTACTTCTTGATGTGTTGGACTCTTAGCATGTATAAAGTGTCCTCAATATGACTTTGTAATATCTTCTATGGGTCTTATAATGTCTTCTTTGAGGTGTTGCATCCTTATAGCCTCAGTCCAATCCACTTCGCATCCTATGAACTACAACACACAAACACTTGGTAAATATTAGTCCACAACATCATGTTGATCATCAAACACCAAAATCACTTAGCCAAATGGGTTGGGGTCCATTTTCCTTACACATATCTCCATGTCTAGTCTAGGTAGCGGTCCAGCAATTCAAAATGTTAATATGCAATGTAAGTACATAGCCACATGTGACGTGCCCAAATATTGAGACACATCTATTCTCACTCTTCAGTCAAAAAAGGTCATCAAGAGATAATTTGAAGCTAGCATGGAAACAAACACAAAGGTAAAATCTACTTATCCTCCACTCTAGGCATACAAAGGTTCTCTCTTAAACCTGTTAGGTAACACATGCATGAAATCAGGACCTCTTTATTTGAAATTCAATTTACAGTTCTATAATAAACAAGTGAAATGTTGAATACCTACGAGCTACTTGCAACCACACATTCTTTTAACGATGATTTGTCGGGACTCAAGAGACGGGAGGTCATAGCGCAGTCTCTAGGACTCAGAGGCCGGGAGATCACACACTTGTAGGCCGACCGTAGGGTTGCAGTTCATAGGTTCACGATTTTTCCTAGTAATAATGATTTGTCCTTCTAGCAGTCTTAGAGTTTCTTCTTAGGCTTTCCAAAGTGTGTGGACCGTTGGGCTGCTAGCTTAACTCGTTTAGCTCGCGAGCTGCTCATGTGGGTTGAGCCAGCTTGTTAACGAACCGAGCTAAAACGTTTGGCTCAACTCATTACACAATACAAATGAGTTTAGCCGAGCCGAGCCACTAACAAGATGAGTCGAGCGAGTTATCGAGCTTCGAGTTTTCGTCTAGTGTAACGAAAACTAACATAATAAATAAGAATAACATCTCTTCTTTTTTATTTTTACATTATATTTTAAAATAGAGTAAAAAGGAATTATTGGATGAAAATGAGACTAGCGGGATGATAAAAACGAATGGAACAAATTGATAAATAAAAATGATGGTCAATACAGAAATTGGACGAAGCGGAACGGTTTTTCACCCTAGTCCGGGTAGGGCAAAAGCACGGCGACGTGCGATGGTCTGCCGGGTAGAGTTTCTCCTTCCTATTTTTTTTACATGTAAATATATTGATGAATTAATTAATTAATAGAAGAGAAGGGATTTGGGAATATGTGGTGTGCCACCCACGTTAGTTTCAATGTATAATAAGTTAGCCGTACCATATTAATTAGGGCTGTCATTTAGAATACGAAATTGGATAAATGGATTAATCTCGTTTTCCGTCGTTTAGCCTGCCTGGCTGGTTGGTCGGCATGGGCTTCTTTATTTGCTTGTTTTGTCGTAGCCTTTTACGAGTATTTTTTTTAATTATCAGCATGGCAAGCAAGAGGTGTATTAGATAATGTCGTGAGGACGGTGCTAAACTAAGTTAAAGAACGTACTGTAGCTGCATCTGAGGTCGCCATACCTGACCAGATCCATGGCACGCACCAGCTGGAAAAGATGCGCTCTTCAATGAACAGGCGTGCTCATGCACAGCACATTTCATATTATTATAACTGATAACGAACGAAACCCATAATAATCTACCAGCGGTTGCCGGCCAACGCTACGGCTTTTATTTTGAATGCATTATTAAATGCAAACATTACGAAAGAAATGACTGGCAACTGCATGCATGCTTGGGATGCGGGTCCTCTGAATTTGTGCATTTGTGCAGTGGCACAGTGTGAACGAAACCGAGTGTGTAAATAAGGCACCAAGTGGTGTTGAGGATCGGTCTGCGTGAAGTAGTCTACTTGTACGGATGAGAATCGGCCCACAACCCATCCTAAAAAGAAGGAAATATATATCTATATTTAAACTCCACTTTATGAACAACAGTGTAAAACAATGTTTTAAGTGACCATATAGGTGAATTGTTGGACACTCATACGGTCTGTTTACCGTATCCAACAGTTCACCCACATGGTCAGTTAGTCACTCAAAACATTGTTTTGCACTTTTAACTACACTGTTCACTGTGCAGTTTAAATATAGGTACGGGAATGAGTAAGCTGCTGGAAATAACCTTAGGATGCTTAAAAGTTAAGCTCTGCTTAAGATACAAACTTGAAATAGTCTACAATGATGTACCCATATGTTTGTTTAGTGTGACTACTCTGGTGCCAAAGGTTTTTAATTCAACTTATCAGCAAGCACTACTATAAAAGAAATTTAAGCGAGAACTAGTTCTATTAACAAAGGTGGTCAAAAGATGCACCGTATCTTAAACACCTAGTACTTGTTTCGACAATAGTGAGGGATTTAGCCCCCTCAATCACCTCCAATCCCCTTGTTCCCAAACAAGCGCCTAACAAATTTCAAACATGGTCATTTTACTAAATGTAGCAAAAAGTTGCTTGTGTCTCAAAATCGATTTACAAAGAAGTGTCTCTTGATACATCCACCTCTAAAAACAACAATTACTTCCAAAGAACAATCTTGAAAGGGACCTATGTCTGTTAACCCATCAAAGCCCACACTTGGCCCATTAAATTGTCCACTCATCTAACCCTAGATAAATTCTCTCGGCATCACTCTCCTTAGCCACACTTATCCAACCACTCCCTCTCCTCGGACCTCCTTTGGCTTCTCCCTCGAGGTCATGAGATCTAGCTTGGTCATGGACAAGCCTTAACAAAGTCACTAACATTGGATCTACTAGTGGAGCTTCCTTTGGTCATGGATCTTGAATCACCACCACCATGGCTATAAGAAACTTGTCACAAAAACACAAGTCACAACTCATAAGACCACATCACCTTATAGTTGCACTTTGTAGCCTCAATCTAGCACTTATCCCTCCTCAACCTTGTGCTAAATGTCTTAGATTATGACTTCAAGCACTTCAGTTGCTTGATAGTCTTTTCAAGTATATGTTATTTTACATAATGGATAGAGTTTTTGCTTCAAACGTCTTCATAGAAAAAACATCATACCAAACATTTTACAAAACTCACACCTAAAGTTTAACTTATTGCAGGCACATCATAACAATATTTCCCCTCTATCAGAATACATCAAATTCTAGATTAACCCTAAATTTGACCAACTTCATAGTGATAAATAATAATATTTATGATGTCAAATAAGTAGATTATAAAAATATATATTATAATCTTGACTTAGTTGGTCTTGAAATTGGCTTATCCGATTTTGGGCTAGGTTGGTTCTTATATCTAGACCCTCGTGAATGTCCTCCCAAAATTCAAAATCTATTAAAATGACTTCAAAAAAATTATAAACTTCACATAGGTGTTCCTAGGGATATTTCTTATATCTAGACCCTCGCAAATGTCCTCCAAAAATTCAAAATCTATTAAAATGACTTCAGAAAAATTCTAAACTTCATAGTGGTGTTCCTAGGGATGTTATGATGATACCTTTAGAGCATCAACCCTTGGAACAATTTAAAACTCCACAAATCCAAAAATGCCCTCACAAATTTATGGTTTTGTCAAAATTCATCCCAAGGGGACGATTTTTGTGTTCATGATGAAACTATGCAATCCACTTTGTCGATATACTCATAAGAGAAATTTTGGATGAATCTCCTATGGAACCTATCATGGCCTAGGAAGTTTTGCATCTTCTTGATATTAGTGGGTTGGGGTAGTTGCTCAATAACTTCAATCTTGGCATGGTCTACCTCTATGTATCTCTTTGAGATATTGTCCTAGCACAATTCCTTGTCTGACCATGAAGTGGCACTTTGCCTAGATTAGGACCAAATTAACTTCTTTAGATATTTGGAGAACCTTTTCTATATTCTCTAAGCATCCATCAAAGATCTTGTCATAGGCTGAGAAGTCATCTATGAATACCTCAATGATATTTTCAATTAGATATGAGAATATTGCCATCTTGAAACCTTGGAATGATGCAGGAGCATTTCACAGCCCAAATCACATTTGTCGATAGCCAAACGTGTCATAGGGGCATGCGAAGGTGGTCTTACTCTAGTCTTGTGGGTGAATCAGAATCTAGTGGTAACCAGAGTAGCCATCAACATAACAGAACAAGGAATGATTGGCTAGCCTCTCTAGAGAGAGTATCCAAGTTCACACCTATACTTCTCCAAGATTGCAATCAATTTTGGCCCTCACTCTCTGTTAGGTTATCGCTAATGATAACTAGCATGTCCTTGTTCCTATGCAGGAAGGCATACTTCAGGACACGTGGTAGTTGCTTTAGTTCAAGTTGCTTTAATTCAAATTTTAGAGCATCAGGCCATAATGATTCACATGGTTCCTCAAATTCTAATGTTTCCTCAAAATCATTTGGTTCGTCTACCATAGTGAAGTCACAAGCCTCTTCATGTAGCCTATTATGATCCACCTAGTATTGTTTGCTATTCCGTAACTGATGTATAATTCCTCTTTACCCAATTAAAGATGTAGTTGCCCACTACTGTTGTCCACACTAGCAAGGGATACTGGTGGAAGTCTGGCTAGTGTCACACTATCGGGGATTTTGAAGACATGTAAGTCTAGATACATCTCATATCTTGCAAAGTAATTGGCTCAATCTGACGAATTCCCTTTCTTTCTAAAAATGTTGCATCCGTTTATCATAGACGAATGTTGGTCATGGATAGGCGGACAATAGTGAAGTGGTGATCCATTGTCTATTGAGGGTTGATATTCACCCCTACTCTTGGGTCATACATGATATCTTTCATGGTAACCTTGATACTTGGCCACCAATGAGACTAGGTTGTGGGTAGAGCTTCACTGCCTTTGTATTTAACATTCTCTCCTCCATCCATTCCCAATTGATCACTGCTAAAAGCTAAGTAGGTCATCCTTCATCCATTATGCTTCCCTAAGGAGGCGAAGCCTAGTTGGGTGGTCCTAACAAATTGTTAGTTGACTAAGCAACCGAGAGGAGTCGCCAAAGGTCATGAATATCTCATCCTTCAATGAGAATGGTGGTAACGATGGTGGTCGCCAAATGAGAATGATGAATATAAATTTGAAGGGAATTTCTAAATTCCTAGAAGGAGCTATTTTTGGTGGCTACACCCAACTGCTGAAAATAGTTCTTCTATATTTGGTAGTTAAATCCAACCGCATAAAATAAATGCTATCATGATTATTTTTTGTGGCTATCGTAAAACCACTAAAAACAACTAATTTTCTGCGGCAATTGCCAAAACTCTCTTATTTTTGGCTAAAAACTTTTCAAAAACCACTTTCATAAAAAATAACCCTAATGCCGCTGAAAATAAGCTAATTTTGATGAGAAATACTTATTTTTGGTGCCCTCGACTATCAAAAATTACCTATTTTCATGTAGTGCACATTAGCAAACATGCCATGCACCATATGAATTGCATGGGGATGTCACCCTTAGTGCGGTAGCGCCTAGCTAATGAGATGTTTGGTTCCCATAACTAAAGTTTAGTTTGTCCCGTCAGATATTTAAATGTAAATTATGATTATTAAATATAGTCTAATTAAAAAATAATTACATAGATAGAGACTAAATGACAAGATAAATTTATTAAGTCTAAATAATATATGATTAGCAAATATTCGTTGATAGCATCATATGATCGAATCATGAGCTCATTAATTAGACTTAATAGACTTGTCTTACCGTTTTATCCTTATCTGTGTAACTAGTTAGATATCTAACTAGTTACTCAAACGTCTGTTGGCTAAAATTTTTAGGCCCTCCAAACAAAATGTCGGCTCTTCAGAAAGAAGGGCTATATGTACGCGAGTAATTACCCAAATAAATAGAGCCATGGTACACATGTAACATGTTCAATGCTGTAATAGTAATATATATAGTTTATATATTAGAAGCACTAGGCTTCCAATTAAACAAGAAGCCCTGACCTAATAGTCTATTATGGTTCAGCCCGACCACAACACCACTCCTATACCCTATGTCCACACAGTTCCTCCCACCCATTCAGCCAAAATTGTCGCCTAAAATCTAGGATATATAATTTTTCTAGCCCCAAAACAAACCCTAACTGACCCAATTCTCACGAGCGTTCATGATGGCGGCGGCTGCTTGCTTCATAATCCCAGCGCCTCCACTGCACCTCCACGTCTCCACTAATCCACCCCTGCCTTGCCTGCCGGCTCATCGTCCGACATCCCGCTTCCACACCTGTCGGTGGCCATAGACCTAGCCCTGCTTGTAACGCTTGCACCGTCGTGCGCCCGTTCTCCTCGCCGACTGCCCCTGGCCCCTACCTCACTGACTGTGAGCAGCAGTGGCTTCACTCAGGACACGACCACACCTGACGCCTCCACCTCCACGTCTAAGCTGACGGCTCCACTCCTCCATTGGATACAGGCCACAACGCCATTGCGGTGGCTCGCCAGCTCCAACCTCCGGCCTTCAGTACTCCACTTCCTGGTCCGTGGAATGGCTGATGGCTACACACACCGGTACATATCCTTCCCTACTCTCTTCCCGGTGCTCTGGCTCATGGGATCACGGTTCCTCGCGGTTGAATGACATTATTCATCCGATGTACTATTACAGCGATCAACATGGTATATGCATGACATTATTAGCTGAATTAAGCAGAGTATTCTTGAGCAGAAAAGGAGAAAATAAAAGTTGAGTAGAGTATTACAGTGGGTCGTGTTTTAGGCGGTATGATCAGCAGGGCCGACTTCATTTTCTGTAATACCTGGGCATGGTTGAACTACTCTCGAAATCCCACGGCTCTTCTCCAGCAGCGTCTGGTTCTGGAGCATCAGCGGTGTGTTGTTTTGAGTCGTTCAGGAGCAGGTTGCCTTCGGACCTGATGTACCTATCTCGCTTTGATCCATGTCTGTTGCTTGCATCAATATCTAGTTTTTTCAGAGAAAAAATAGTGGTTTCGATGGGACATTCATAGTAGGAAAAATAAGAATATACTATTTATTACCTAATGTTCCATGTTTAAGCTTACTTGTGCTGATTATATTTGGTCTCTAACTTTACTAGATGACCGTGATTGCTTGGAGTTGACTACATTAGTGTTGTGCAATGTCCGTATCTACATTAATAGTATATCAAGCCATCAAGCTTTTACAGTCTATTTATTAGAACTGAATCATAATTGGTTTGCGCTATTACTTTCGATTTACAATATTTACAACTAGCATTACAAATAGTAAAAATCCAGTTGTAGTTACAACCTTGTCTCCATTATGCATGTGCGCATATACATTGCTACCTCTACATTTTGCATTTGAGTGAAGTGATCTCTGGCAAATTAAATAACTGCAATTTATACGACATTGTTTGTTGCTATATCATGCATATAGTAATAATGTTTGTACTACTGTATTCTTCATCCATGACACTATGACAATTTTCAGTTCTTAGGTTGGAATAGCAATCCTATTTGAGGAATGGTCTTGCTTTTTTGCTGATGACTAGCTCCAATTTTTTCCCACTGCAGACAAGCCTAAGGATAAGTCGGGTGGTGTTATGGATTCACAGCCTTATTTCTTGTTGTGAGATCTTTAGAAATCTTTCAGGGAATGGAATGCATATGGGACTTTTCTTCCATGTTAAATGGCAGTGGCTTTGTCATATCTTTCTACCATCCACTATTTGTGGACCCATCTATATACTAAACACACTTAAATGTTTTTTCTAGACCGCGGAGCGCGCACAATTTACTAGTTAAGATATAGTTTAGTTCCACAGCAATGGCCGATATAGCAAAAGCCAAGTGTTCTGACGATACAGCAATGGCCGATATAGATCAACGATTTATGCTAAAATTCACATCTATTTACGCTGTTTTGGTTCACGTTTTATGCAAAAATCCGCTTTGAGCCAGAACCCACGCATGATCGGACACGCGCAATTTTTACGCCGTAATTGTTGGGCCCCATTCATCGTTATGAAACAGATCTACGATTTACGCTAAAATTTGTACCCATTTACGCTGTTTTGGTTCACGTTTTACGCAAAAATGTGCCCGAGCCAGAACCCGCGCACGATCGGACGCGTGTAATTTTTACGCCGTAATTTTTGGGCCTCATTCGTCATTATGAAACAGATCTACAATTTACACTAAAATTCATACTTATTTACGCTGGTTGGTTCACGTTTTACGCTAAAATCCGCCCGAGCCAGAACCCGCGCACGATCGGACAAGTGGCGATGTTGCTTTCTTAAAATATTTCAAGTGAGTCTTAGTTTTCTCCCACGATCTGCTTATCTCAATATATAATTAGTCACAAGCACAAGCTGGAGAGTAAAACTAAGTGGCTGTATCTAGAAACTAGAAAATAAAATAGTTCCATAATTGAAGCAGGCACACCCTGCAACAGTTCTGGTGTGCACAAAATACTGTGCACAATCGTTTTAAAATTAAGGTGTGCCTCTCACACTTTTTTTTTATTTAACAACTCTTTGACTCCGTTTGATTCTGCATTGAGAACATAAATAAGCAGTAGCAGACCACACAGTCAAGTAATATGTTAATACTGGAGTTGATATTCTTGCTGTTTTTAAAACATAATGTAGTGTGGTACCCAACACATTTCCTCACGAACAGTTCAGCCATGGCAGGTTATTAAAAGGGCTACCAAATTATCAAGGATAAGTTTCCAATATAAGATAAATTAAACTAGATAATAGATGGCGATGGCATAGATTCCAAACTTGCGACTCTACCTTATTTGGTCCTCGTACACATGCATGTCCACATATTTAGCCAAAATTAAATAATATTCCAAATAAATACGAATTGTCCAAATTCTGGCATAAAAAATGGTTCTTAATCAACTTTCTAAAATTCAATTATCTTTGAAGGTGGTTGGAAATATTTCAAAAATCAAGGGAAACATAATCAAATTTGAAGTTAGGAAGGAAAGCACTTTTGATGCCATTGTAATTAGCAACTTGATATAAAAGCACCGCAAATGTTTGTCTCAAGGTAGAGACATCAACATTTTGTCTTACCATGCACCTATATTATATTATATTATATTATATTATATTATATTATATTATATTATATTATATTATATTATATTATATTATATTATATTATATTATATTATATTATATTATATTATATTATATTATATTATATTATATTATATTATACTATATTATATTATATTATATTATATTATATTATATTATATTATACTACATTATATTATAGTATATTATATTATATTATACAATATTATATTATATTATATTATATTATATTATATTATATTATATTATATTATATTATATTATATTATATTATATTATATTATATTATATTATATTATATTATACTTGAGCTATACCATATGTGTTGAACACCAAATATGACGGACGATCCGACCGAAGAGGATGCAATCCGAAACAGCCATGTGCATTAAAGTTCTATCAAATAATTATATTATCTGATCACAAGAGTCGATGACTTGCATCGAGCTTAGTCCTTACTTCTGGAACAAAATAACTTATGAGATCTATTGTTTCCGAAGTGCGCTCGTGTTTTTGGTTCGCCAATCTCCACCAAAAGGCAGGGGCATGTATTGAACACCAAAAGTGGCGGACGGTCGGCCCTAGGGCCCGGACGGTCCATGCCCCCACGATCAAATTAACTCGAACGATTATCCTTATGTCGTGCGTGGTTATCCATTTAATCACGGAGGTTTTGTTAGCTATCGCCTATGAACGGGTCCAGACCTCCCCCTATATATATGAAGGGGTACGACCGATTGAGAACCCTCGAACACATTTCAATCAAACCAATTATTTTCTTTATCATTCCTTCTTATGAGTAGATGTAGCGTAGTTCTAATTATAGCTTTTTGCATATCCACCTCCACACCTATTCGACTCTACGTCATCTAGATCCATCTTGGTTAGCCTACCGACCCCAAGACGACCATAGGATCTTACCCCTCCCGGGGGCAAGATCTAGTTGTTTCATTCAAGATACACTACCTCGAATGTATCTTAATTCCTATGCGACTCCACATCGTATGGGGACGCCCCGGGTGACCTGTCGACCCGGAGCACCCTAAGGTCTCTTCCCCAGGGGGCGAGATCTAGATTCCAGCGAGGACGAAGATGACCTTGCGCTATCGCGGACCGTCCGGCCCAGAGCGCGGACCGTCTAGTGCGACGCAGGGAAAGGCGTTGCTCCTGCGCCTAGGTCGCAGACCGTTCGGCCCAGAGCCGCGGACCATCTGCGCCATCGCATAGGGCACCGCTAGCCGCTAGGCGGTACATCCCCTAGTGATTGGCGCTGCCCAGATCGGCGCCAACACACTTTTTGATGACTTCGCTGGTGACTTCGTGCGACGCCCCACTGTAAGTAACACCATGACATCTAATGTTGTTCAATCTCCTAAAAATTCTTTATGGGACGATCAGATTAAAAGTATGAATGAGTATATAGAGAAAATGAGGCGTAGGGTAGAAGAAACTCGCACGCCTAATTTTTTGTCACCTAAATTGGGCACCGAAAAAATTGTGCCAAAAACATCGACAACAAATCACTACGCAAAACTTGAAAAACACTCGGCGAAGGCTTTGCCGAGTGCGACACTCGGCAAAGAAAGCTCGACGAACTGTACATCGGCAACGACTTCTTTGTCGAGTACTTTTTATTGGGCACTCGACGACTTTGCCGAGTGTTAGCTAGTACTCGTCAAAGAGAAGTCATTGTCACGGCGCTAGGTAACGGCGACGGAGTCTGTGCTGAGTGCCCATAGTGTGACACTCGGCAAAGGCTCACTCTTTACCGAGTGTCCACTGTACTGACACTCGGCAAAGTAGCTCCCCATGAGCCCCTTTGTTAGTTCCTTTGCCAAGAGCATTAGGAGGCACTCAGCAAAGGTTGCTTCTTTGCCGAGTGCCAAGGCCACAACACTTGGCAAAGAGGCTTTATCGGTGCCTAGGTGTGTCTTCTCTGCCGAGTGCTATGACCTTGAGACTCGACAAAGTACCTCTTTGTCGAGTGTAATACTCGACAAAGTGACCAGAATACTCCTTTTTTATTTGTTTTTGCTATTCCATCCAAACAAACAAAAGATATATCACATAATCATCACATATACATCACATATATCACATAATCATCACATACATAATAGAGACCACATATTTCACAAAAACCACAAATGTCACAACATAAGTATTACCAACTCTCAAACATAACTTTTTCACAAACATAAGTATTACCAACTCTCAAACATAAGTTTTTCACAAACACAAGTTCAGGACAAGTTTATCACACAAGTCTCACAATCACCAGTAAGCTAAGAGAATATCATGAGTGAGGTGGGCCGCTAGATTGGTGCGGCGATGGGCTGGGCGATCCATGAGGGTTGTTGGATCCCGCCCCAGATTGTCCCTGCATAGAGAAGAGATTGCATGTGTTATACCAGATAAATATATATCATGCAGGACTAGAATTTTTATACTCACAGGAGTATGGAACTGAGAAGGGTCAACTGGAGGGAACAACGGAGGTGGTGGAGCAAAACCTTGTGCGGTGCTAAGACTCTGCATGTACTGGAACATCTACACCATCCTCTGCTAATCTACCAAGCGGGCCTCCCGCTTCGCCATCATCCTCGCCTCCATCTCCTATGATTCCCTCTCTCTTCTAGCTGGGTGTAACACCCTGAATTTGGGGGTATAAAATTTCTTCTCTAATGCTTACCAAATTCAGGTGTTACCTCTTGTTTCTCTCTTTCTAGACTTCTTCTCTCTTTTTTATTAGAACTATGTCTAGTTTATAGCGGATTAACTATTTACTTACTATATCAAAACCTATATGAGCCATGAAATGTTGCATCATGCTGAGCCTAAATTATTCTTTTGGTTGATGCACATGTTTGAATTAGTTTGAATTTGAATTGGGTTTGAATTTTATTTGAAATCCATAGAGAAAATAAAAAGAAAAGCATGTGGAAAATCTCAGAAAAAGGAAGAGCGAATTTGGCCCGTTAAGGCCAGTCCAGCCCAGCCAGGCCGCGCGTGCGTGCCCTCTTCGCCTGACAGGTAGGCTGCACCTGTCAGCGACGACCCGCGCACTCTCGCTCCCCCTCTCCCTCTTCCCGGTGGGGCCGATCTATCGGCGCCGCTTCTTTCGCGCGTGAGCGCCCACTCTCTCTGGGGCCCACCTCGTCAGTGTCGTGGGCCGTTCGCCCGCACACTCGCTCTCTCTTGCTGTGCGGTGGGCCAGCCCTGTCAGCTCTGTCTTCCCCGCAACCGCTGCTGACCCACATCCGTGCACTCGCCGTGGAGACCGCCCACGTCGCTCGCCCACATGCCCCAGCTCTTTTTGAGCCCTGCCCGCACCCGCTCTCTCTCCCCTGCCTCATTTCGCACACTCTCGCCCTCTCTTGAGCGTTGCCGTTGTCGCCCATGCTCGCCGGAGATCCTGAAAGTTCCCTTTGACCCGGGAACAGGATCTGGATGTCGCCTAGAGGGGGGGTGAATAGGCGAATAAAACTTATCACTTTAAAACTTAAATTCTTACTCTACTCGAAGACTTAGTACGCAGAGGAGTGAGAAAACCCTTCGAGTAGGTTGCAGCGGAATAGAAGATCCTGTCTCAAAATGTCCTGCACTTCAAATAAAGCTTATACCACAGATAAGTATTGAAGTGCAGATATAAAGGCGAGTAAGACAGAGAGTCAGGATACAATACAGAACAGAGCACACAGACGCAAGGATTTATCCCGAGGTTCGGCCAAGCCTGGAATGCTTGCCTAGTCCTCGTTGGAGTTAGCCACACCTGGGCTTGGAGTCTATTTCAACTCCTTCCTCCGTTTGCTCAGATCTGTCAGTATGATAGATAGAGCCTTTCACTATGTTGAGTTGGGTTACAACAAAACCGCGGCTGCTTACAAACTTCTTGGCAGCACCCCGGCAGAGTAACGATACACTCAAGACCTTGCTCTAGCTCTTAGCAGCACTTCTCCACTCTCTAAAGGCTTATAGCTTTGCCTTCTACACAAACTAGAGAGATACACACAAGAGGGAGAGTGAGAATTGATTCCAGTGATGTCTACACTTGTTTGCTGCCCTTGTTTATTGCTTGAGGTGCCTAGGGGTCCCTTTTATAGGCACAAGGGGCCTAGGAGCTGTTGGGAGCAATCCAGGAAGGCAATCCTTGCCTTCTGTCGGGTGGCGCACCGGACAGTCCGGTGCACCACCGGACACTGTCCGGTGCCCGATTTCCTTCCAAAATTGGCGCAGGCGACCGTTGCTGCCTTGGAGCCATTGGCGCACCGGACACTGTCCGGTGCACACCAGACAGTCCGGTGCCCCATCTCACCGTTGGCTCGGCCACGCGTCACGCGCGGATTGCGCGGCCGACCGTTGGCCCAGCCGACCGTTGGCTCACCGGACAGTCCGGTGCACCACCGGACAGTCTGGTGAATTATAGCCGTTCGTCGCCAGACTTCTCCCGAGAGTGGCATGTTCACCGGAGTTCAACCTGGCACACCGGACGCTGTCCGGTGCACCACCGAACACTGTCCGGTGCACCACCGGACAGTCCGGTGTGCCAGACTGAGCTGAGTCTTGACTGTACACAGCCAAGCCTTTTGCACCTCTTTCCTTTTCTTCTTCCTTCTGTTTCTAACACTTAGACAAGTATATTAGTACACAAAACCAATGTACTAAGTCTAGAAACATACCTTTTCTTAATTATTACATCTATAGCATTTGACATGCTTGAGCTTTGATGTTGGACTCATAAATCATCAAGTCAGCTTGACTTGATCTAGATTGACATTACTTAGCTCCAACATCCTGCAAAGGTCACATAGAACATCTCCAAACATAGGAACATCCCAAACTAAAGGTCAAAGTGCACTTAGCTCTTTTGGGCTGCTTCCAGTTCCGTTTTTGACATTTGTTCTCGTTCTAGTGACCTTGATCTCCTTCTTAGAGCTTGGTCTTGAGCCTTATGACTTACACCACATAACTAAAGATGTTTCCTCATTGGTTGTAAGTCACGTCCTTATGTAGTGATACTTGATGTGCCGTAGGTGTTCTCAACTCAATCACCCTTGACTTTGCAAGCCTTCTTCTTCACCCTTGGCTTTGGGTTCCTCAGCCTCCTTGACCTTCTCCCGTGCACTTGGTACCTCGAAGCTCTTCTTGCCTCCGTCCTTGGCTTGATCAGTTGTCTCCGAGCTACGCACCCGAGTATCACTTTTGCAATGTCCATCTTACTTGTGATGCCCATTATCTATCATCATCTAGTCCTTGGACCATCACACTTGTTTACTTGTGTTGAACCCTGTTAGCTTTACATTAAGCACCTGTTCAACACTTAGTACACTTGTTAGTCCTTTAATTGAGTTGTCATCCAAACACCAAAACCCACAAGAGAGCTTTCAATCTCCCCCTTTTTGGTGATTGATGGCAACACAATTAAAGCTTACATAAGAGTGAAATTTAAAGCACAAATTGAGTTCTAAGATTGTATAATGCTCCCCCTAAATATGTGCTTGCATTAAAAACTTAGCTTTGGCCTTAAATGCCAATTTGCACATACTTAGGCAATTCGAAACATTTCTACACCTTAGCACCTTTTGGGATGCATTGTGTCAAGAATCAAACCATGATGCTATAACACACAAATGCACATAATCAGAGTTAAACACCATTCAATTTAGTGGATATATCACAGAAATATCAACCTACCACTATTCACCATTAAGATACCAATTTAAACTAAGATACCAATTTAAAGACAATCTTAAAGCAACATTAACCATATGACTATCTATTTCAGAATGAACACAATAGATGCCAATTAATTCATAACAGCGGAAGCACTAGTCCATATGTTGCAACACATATAATACTGCAAGAAGAAGCATATGAATAACACACTAGCAAAGCTCAACCTAACACATCACCCCTTAGGATAAGCTTTCCTCTCAGGTTGAGATAAGCTTTAATGCACAGATTCTCCCCCTTTGACATCAAACACCAAAACCATATTCAAGTAAGGACATAGAATGATGTCAAGGGACAGCAGGGTAGTGAGTAGGCAAACACATACTAACAATACCCCCCTTACTCATTCAACAAATGCACCACAAGCATTTGGAGGAAAGTTAAGGTACATATACGCAAAAGATCAATACTTCCTTTGTACCTTTGCCCGGATGTGGTGTACTTCCTCTCTTGAAAGTATTAGTCTCTTGGGAGCTTCTCCACACTTGTGCCTGATCCTTTATCCTAACCTTTTCTTGTTGCTAAGACACCAAGCTTAGAGCAAGTTATAGTGTTGTGGCACAAGATGAAGCTTCTATTCTAGTGATTACCAAAAGATGTCAATTGAAGCAAACTATCACGGCTACCAATTGAAAGATACCAATTGCAAGATCATTTATTATCATAGCTCCATGATGTTTTAAGGATAAGCATCTAGTATCACCAAATTTTATAGAGCATGAGCAATCTAAAAATATGTAATTACTCACGACTAGATACCAATTCCTTGACTTACAGAGGTACCCCAGTCCTGATTGCTCCATTTCTTGCTCACTTTCTCTTCTCCACATTGAGACTACACAAGATCGCTCAAGATACAATTAGTCTCAAAAAACGCAAGTTATGTGTGCTCCCCCTACACTTGTGCATCAAGTATTTGAATAACTTTGCACTTTGCACATTCTAGCTTTCTCAGAACTAGAGGGGATCACAACATATCTTGGCCAAGGCATACTCTAACAATTTCAACACAAAGAGATACCGATTTGAATATCAAATGAAAAGTTGACTTAATACAACAATGCATGCCTCAAGAAGTATAACATTTTACAAGCAACCTAGACATGCTTCATGCTTGACAATCATTGCACCACATATACTAATTGAAAAACAACACGATCATGCATATAGAGCACAATGTCTAAGCACATCATAATTAATAAGGTTCTTTAGGTATACCAAAAGAAACAACATTTTAAAGTAAGGAGCACCTAAGCTAAGATACTACCAATTCAGGGGCAAGAACATAGTTGTGATCACAATCAATGGAACTTCAAGATATTCAATGAAATTGCATAGTTCCATTCTCCATACCTTTGCCTTTTCCTGAATTGCCATGAGAGCACCAGTTGTCACTAATTGAGGACTCCTTTTGTTCATGCACCTAATAGCTCAAAAGAGTGCATTAGAGGCACAACATGGAGTTGGTATTCACACAATACCAGACTAGAGTAATCGTGTGAACATTAACTAAACAAAATATCATATTTGCACATAGGTTAATCATTAAACCCATATAGCATAACTCACAAAGGAATACATGTTTATTCACGAACACGAAAAGAGTTAATCATGGTGGGTATATCTAATGAAAAACTACCCATTAAATGATTCAAGAGACAAAACCTCTAAAGCATACAATCATGATTAAGCACGCATGGTTACGATTTTGGAAATCACTAATCATTGATTGAAAGGTACTCAACATAGGCAATCAAGAGGCATAACTACTCCAAGGACAGGTAGCACAACAATCAGTTTTTAAGAGCAATACTGATTATCAACAAAGTACTTAAGATACAAGGGTACCATCCTATGGAGAGCAAGTTGAAGAGTCTCATCAAGGTCCTTTGTTTGATTCACCAATAATGATTAAGGACCTATTCACCTTATTTTACTTGAGATGAACATGGGATTAGTGTCTCACAATAATTCAACCTTGGGTCAATAAACACCAAAACAATTAACAACTTATGCATAGAGTTTTAGATAACCGTCTTAAGCTCTCCCATGGTCTCCAGTCCATCTCAAGGCACATGCATGGTCTAGTTAGCACAATTTGGTACCCACCTTGGGACGGGTCCATGACGTTCAACCAAAAGTGCCTTTGGTACCCAAATAGTCTTTGTGCTAGTTCTAGGTGATCTCGTTATAGATCTAGCACAAGTGTATGATTTGGGTCTCCTAAGCGAATAAGATTGAGAGAAATTTACTTGCTTAGGAACCTCACCTTTATTACATACCTTGGATAGATGACCCTGCTCACCACACTTGTAGCAGAAGCGTCGCTCAACCTGACATGACGCTTGCTGTTTGTCATTTTCCTTGGTGAGAGTCATCTTGGAGACTGCACATGCTTGATTCGTCAATAGAGGACAAGAAGTGATCGTGTGGTTCTTGTCATTGCATCCGAAGCATCTCCTTATCCCTTCACCCTTGTTGGTGTATGGACACGATGCAATGAGGTGTCCTGACTTGTTGCACTTAAAGCACCTCCTTTTCCCTTTTCTCTTTTTGTTCTTGGATGACATAGAGAAAAGGTCAGTGCAAACAACATGATTAATTGAATCTTTACCTTTTTCCAAGTTCATGTCGATTTCTTCATCTTTAGGAACATTCTTCTTATTGAGCTTAACACTTGCTGCAGTTTTTCCTTTCTCAATCTTCTTCACCACGCGCCCGTGGATATCTTGAGAGAGTTGAGCAATGCGTCTTCTCCTTAGTTGTCTTTGCTTCTTGTTCCCACACAATTTCTTTTGTGACCCTGCAACTTTTTGCTCATTTAAACACTCGCTTCCTTTTGAGTAACAGGGGTTAGCACATGGTGATAGATTATCCAAATGTGCACATTTACAAGAATGAGGTTCACTTGAGTTAAAACTAGTAATTACTATTTCATGAGAAATATCAAGCATGATATGGTCATCAATTAATTTGTTATGAGAAAATGATAACATATCATATTCTTCACCTAGAGCAAGTTTTTCTAAGTTTATCATTTCGACTTGACTCCTAAGCATGGCATTTTCCAATTTAAGTTGAGCAACACAAGATAAAGCATCATCATTATTTCTTTGCTCAAATAAAATTGAATCATACCGTTGGACCAAATCATCATGAGAGCACTTTAGCTCCTCATGTTCTTTGGTCATCTTCTCCAGGCTGTTGTTTGTTTTGATGAGTGTCTCTTTTAGCCTGAGAAGTGTCTCGCCTTGTTCCTTGTTCCTTCTCAACAGTTTAACCAAGAGCGCTTTGTCCTCTTTGTTGAGATGGATGTAGAAACGACGAATCTCCTCTTCTTCCACATCGTCGGTCTTATTTTCCCTGTCATCAATGTTAGTGGAAGAAATACAGGAAAATGCACCTTGTGGTGATGAAGATTCATCCTCGCTATCATCCTCATATTCCTCCTCATCATGGCTTTCGTCTCCACCGTCATTGTTAGCAATAAAACATTTATTACTAGTGGAGAACAAACCTGTTGACGAGGTGGATTCATCGTTTGGTTCCCATCGTTCTTGTTCTTCTCCCTTTGAAAGGTTAGCATCACAAGCAATATAGGGAGTAGGCGCAGTACAATTTGCCACAAAATATTTTACTTTAATTCTATTCCATAAATCATGAGCATCAACAAATAAATCATTATCACTACTCATGATGGCAAAATAGGCATCTCTAGAAAGAGAATCAACTAAGATGTTGCAAGCATGGTGATTTAGAGATAGACATCTTAGTTCATCATTAGAAGGATTTTTACTAATGTTAGAGGGAAAAATACTTCTACTAAAGACCTGTCTCAAATTAGGATCAACACTCATGAAAGCATTATAAATAGAGATAGACCAAGACTTGTAATTAGAGCCATCGCCTAAAAGAAGTTCTACAGTTACCTCTTGTGACGACATCGTCATCTCCGGACGGCTAAGCCCACACTGGAGAGGCCTAGCTCCAATACCAATTGAAATCCCCTTTGACCCGGGAACAGGATCTGGATGTCGCCTAGAGGGGGGTGAATAGGAGAATAAAACTTATCACTTTAAACTTAAATTCTTACTCTACTCGAAGACTTAGTACGCAGTGGAGTGAGAAAACCCTTCGAGTAGGTTGCAGCGGAATAGAAGATCCTGTCTCAAAATATCCTGCACTTCAAATAATGCTTATACCACACATAAGTATTGAAGTGCAGATATAAAGGCGAGTAAGACAGAGAGTCAGGATACAATACAGAACAGAGCACACAGACGCAAGGATTTATCCCGAGGTTCGGCCAAGCCTGGAATGCTTGCCTAGTCCTCGTTGGAGTTAGCCACACCTAGGCTTGGAGTCTATTTCAACTCCTTCCTCCGTTTGCTCAGATCTGTCAGTATGACAGATAGAGCCTTTCACTATGTTGAGTTGGGTTACCACAAAACCGCGGCTGCTTACAAACTTCTTGGCAGCACCCCGGCAGAGTAACGATACGCTCAAGACCTTGCTCTAGCTCTTAGCAGCACTTCTCCACTCTCTAAGGGCTTATAGCTTTGCCTTCTACACAAACTAGAGAGATACACACAAGAGGGAGAGTGAGAATTGATTCGAATGATGTCTACACTTGTTTGCTGCCCTTGTTTATTGCTTGAGGTGCCTAGGGGTCCCTTTTATAGGCACAAGGGGCCTAGGAGCCGTTGCGAGCAATCCAAGAAGGCAATCCTTGCCTTCTGTCGGGTGGCGCACCGGACACTGTCCGGTGCCCGATTTCCTTCCAATATTGGCACAGGCGACCATTGCTGCCTTGGAGCCGTTGGCGCACCGGACACTGTCCGGTGCACACCAGACAGTCCGGTGCCCCATCTGACCGTTGGCTCGGCCACGCGTCACGCGCGGATTGCGCGGCCGACCGTTGGCCCAGCCGACCGTTGGCTCACCGGACAGTCCGGTGCACCACCGGACAGTCCACTTAATTATAGTCGTTCGTCGCCAGACTTCTCCCGAGAGTGGCATGTTCACCGGAGTTCAACCTGCACCACCGGACACTGTCCGGTGCACCACCGGACAATCCGGTGTGCCAGACTGAGCTGAGTCTTGGCTGTACACAGCCAAGCCTTTTGCACCTCTTTCCTTTTCTTCTTCCTTCTGTTTCTAAAACTTAGACAAGTATATTAGTACACAAAACCAATGTACTAAGTCTAGAAACATACCTTTTCTTAATTATTACATCTATAGCATTTGACATGCTTGAGCTTTGATGTTGGACTCATAAATCATCAAGTCAGCTTGACTTGATCTAGATTGACATTACTTAGCTCCAACATCCTGCAAAGGTCACATAGAACATCTCCAAACATAGGAACATCCCAAACTAAAGGTCAGAGTGCACTTAGCTCTTTTGGGCTGCTTCCAGTTCTGTTTTTGACATTTGTTCTCGTTTTAGTGACCTTGATCTCCTTCTTAGAGCTTGGTCTTGAGCCTTATGAAATACACCACATAACTAAAGATGTTTCCTCATTGGTTGTAAGTCACGTCCTTATGTAGTGATCCTTGATGTGCCGTAGCTGTTCTCAACTCGATCACCCTTGACTTTGCAAGCCTTCTTCTTCACCCTTGGCTTTGGGTTCCTCAGCCTCCTTGACCTTCTCCCGTGCACTTGGTACCTCGAAGCTCTTCTTGCCTCCGTCCTTGGATTGATTAGTTGTCTCCAAGCTACGCACCCGAGTATCACTTATGCAATGTCCATCTTACTTGTGATGCCCATTATCTATCATCATCTAGTCCTTGGACCATCACACTTGTTTACTTGTGTTGAACCCTGTTAGCTTTACATTAAGCACCTGTTCAACACTTAGTACACTTGTTAGTCCTTTAATTGAGTTGTCATCCAAACACCAAAACCCACAAGAGAGCTTTTAGATCCGCGGCCACGTTGCCGGCCGTCCAGCCCGCCATAAGTCGCACCAAGCCATCCTGAGCTCCATCCCGAGCTGAGGAACTCATTCTCGTGCTTGGTTTACATTATTTCTGCCTGGTCTTAACCAATTTGGCCTAGCCGAAGTTCGGCTGTGCCGGTCCGCCACGCCTGCGCGGTGACTAGCCGATTTAGCCTCGCTCTGTGCCCTTGCGTTGGTCCATAGTGTTACCCTTATCCTGCTGAAGCCAGTCCAGGCCTTAGCACGCTCGAAACCCCCTCCTCGCGGCCAGGATTCCTCGCCGGAGTTGCCCGACCCACCCGGAGCACCTCCCCTTCGCTGTTCTCCCGTCTCCGGTACCGTTCTCGTGGCCGGAGCCCTGCCAATGAGTTCATTGTACCTTCTTCACCCGTTCCAGCCCTCACCGGTGACCCTAGACCCTCGAAAACCGCGTCTGCCCCGTCTCCGGTGACTGGACCGCCATGGAGGGAGCAATGCCAGTCACCTAGCTGTAAAACCCCGTGCACCCCATTGCAACTATCTGTCCCCGACCCAACGGTTCGGATCTGCGGATACCGGCTGTGTCTGCGTGGTATGCCCCTGGGCCCCGCATGTTGGTGCCTGCGCCCACTAGCGCTGGGCCCAGCTGGTCAACCAGTTCCCCCTCCCTAGTCACTGACCTCCCTGTCCCGATTCACCCGCGCGCATGTGCTCGCGCTCAGATCTAATCCTGGCCGTTGATTCACGATCGCACGGTCGAGATCAGCCAATACTGTTCGCATGGAAAACTTGTTAAAACCCCCTGGCTTTCAGGATGTCAACCAGCCGTCCATAGTTTTCGCGTGCAGGCCCATGAGTATTTGCTAAAAAGCCCCGCCCAGTTGGTTTATCGCAGAATTGGACCTAGTTTTGTATTCTGAATTCCAAAACTTGTTTATTTCATATCTTTTGCATATAAACTCCAAATTGAGTGATTCAAATTGCAAAATGTTCATAAGATTATTCTCTACTTGTTTAAATTATAACCGCTTATTGTCTGTGTGTGTTAATTTTATGCCTAGACTATAGGTTAGTGTAAGTGATTGTTTATTTATTGAAAGAAAACCGTAATGGTAATTAGATAATCAACCTTGTGAAAGTAACATCGTGTAAAGTATGAACATATCCCAGTTATAATTTTTGTGTCTCATTAAGATAAATGAAGTTAAGTTTTGTAGTCTATTGAGATAAGTAATACTTAGAGAACCACAAACCTCTAGGTGTAGTTGCCTACCCTAGAACCTAGATTTTCCCTTCTTGTGTTTTTACTGTTGTTTCAGGCTTGTGCTCACTTGATTGTACATGTTTGGTGTATTGTTTCTTTATCATTATCCAAATGTGTTGAATGCATGATCACTTTGCGTAGACAACGAGTAGCTCGTGGTTCCTAAGTGTGTTGCTTAAGACCTTCCTGAGCAGCAACCTAGTGAAGTCAAGTGTCCTCTGACCTATTATGTCCTATTTACTTTGTAATTCTTCATCCCGCATTACTTAATTGAAACCTAAGGATTGACTAGTTTGTATTCATCTTGTCGTTGTTTACCTTTTGCGTTATTATGGTTAGCTTCATGCTATTGCTCCACTTTAATCAATGTACATGATGTGAATATTTATGATATGATGATGTTATTATGATTAATGTGATGTTCTTATGGAACTTTAGGGGACTCAGACTGTTTTCCTGAGTACCTCTCCATAAGGACCTGTTCGTTGAATGACCACCCGGGATAACAGTACAACCATGAGGGTGGAATGGGACACCCTTAGCTGATTAATTAGATGAACCTAGGGATGTAGTTGGATTTGTCGGAGGGTCGTTAATGTGGGCCAGGGCATAGTGCTCGCACTGCTAAGGGTGGGTGCTGAGGTTCATTCGATTTGGTTTTGTTTTGTTAGTCACGCACCTTAGGGAGGAGTACTGTGTTTGTACGACTAGCGAAACCTAACGAGCAGCTACGCACTAGGGGAGTCTTTGTAAAGGCTACGTAGTGAATCCCTTGCCATTCACCTTGGTAGTGAAGATCGAGTCTTGCAAACCTAGGTTGGAAAGGGATCACGACTCCTGGGTAAAGTGTGCAACCTCTGCAGAGTGTTAGAAACTGGTATATCAGCCGTGCTCATGGTTAAGAGCAGCCTTGGGATACACTTTGATTAGAAAAACTTTGGATACTTTTATGGTAATGGTAACTGGTGATAATCATATTTGTGGTTTCTGGTATTTCCTCTTGGAGGGAGTACTTTTGGGTAATAACTAGGTTTATTACTAAAACTTGGTTTACTACTAGTAATAAATATCTGACCAACTAAAAGCAACTGCTTTAAACTTAACCCCATATACAGCTAGTCCACTTTAGCCAAACGGGACATTTGCTGAGTACGTTGATGTGTACTAACCTTGCTTTACCCCCCCCCCCAACCGAGGTTGTCGCCGTTGCAATCAATGCTCAAGAGGAGATGCAGGCAACATGGAGGACTTCGAAGAGTTTCAGGACTATGATGAATTCTAGTTGTGTTAGTGGCAAACCCCCAGTCAGCTGCGTATGAAGGCCTTATCTCTACGTTTTGTATTCCGCACTTTGATTACTTTATGACTATGTTATGTTAATGACTCTGTGGATGTCTTGGACATCTTGATGTAATAAAGTATCATTTCCGCTATTTATTTTGAGCAATGTGTGACGATGTCCAACTATATAATCGATGTGTACGTGAGTTTTTGATCCTGGCACGTACATGGTTCACATTCGGTTTGCCTTCCAAAACCAAGTGTGACATAAGTGGTATCAAAGCCTTGCTGACTGTAGGACCACTAACCTAGACTAGAACGGTCGCCCTAAGGACTATAGACCCTTATTCTCACCTTGACCTTTGGTGTCACTTCAAAAGTTCGTTAGAACATTATTCAATCACTGAGCGAGACACTGCCGAGGCAGCCATGTAGGATGATGCACGGCGTGCGCTTTCGTAGTACTGTTCGTTGTTCAGCAGGATAGCTGACGGCCTCGACCTGAAGTACTACCCCCGCCGTTCGACCGGTAGTACCGGAGGTGTGATTGTCTCACCAGTTGTGAGAGCGATCCCATATTGAGCAGCATGGTCAACCTGGTCACTGTGCTTAACACCAAGCTAGACCACGTCCTTGACGAGTTGGGCAAGGCTCGGGCAGAGATTGCAGAACTGCGTGTTGAGCGCGTGGAGCGCCGCCATCAGGAGGATGGTTCCCCCGCTCCTATCAGGATTTAGCACCTTTACTGCTCGCCGCCCCGTGGTCATCATGCTTATGGCACCCTTGATGTAGGACCAAGATAGACTTGGAGCCATAGATCGATAGAGTCGGAGTCTGTAATAATGTTTAAGTCAGTGTCTTATTCTTAATCAGTCTTACTTAGTGTTAGTTTGCTTGTCACATGTTTCGATGCTTGTCATGATTAACCTGTGATGGATTTGGCTTTTTGTAATGATTGTCACCAAGGTGTGGGCATCCCCTGCAACTTGGTGTAGTTATTAAAAAGTTAGTCATTTAGTTGGGCAACCTTTTATTTCCACTTCCCTCTTTATCTGAGAAGCTGTGTTTGGATGTGTTGAGAGTCAGTGAAAATGCTCATGTGTTCAGTGTTATGAAGACTTTTATATATCTTTTCTTATGCTGAAAGACTGCAGGGTCAGGTCTGATGTGTGTATGATTTCTATAAATGTCTGATAACCGGCGCATAGGTGGAAGGCGTGCCCAGCAGGAGCAGCAGGAACCCCAGCAGCAGTTTCCACCACCACCCCCAATGACTATCGAGCAGATGTTTCTAATGCAAACCTAGGTAGTCCAAGTGATTGGCCAGACACTAGTAGCTCTACAATAGGTGCAGCACTAGCAACCCCCACCTCAACCTTAGATGCAAGTGCAGATGCCGTAGATGCCTAGAGACAAGCGTGTGGAGTTCATGAGGGGTCATCCCCCTGTGTTTGCCCATTCTGCAGACCCCATGGACACCAAAGATTGGCTGCGCACAGTGGAGCGAGAGCTGCATACCACTAAGTGCAATGACCATGAGAAGGTTCTATATGGTCCCCGTCTGTTAAGGGGAGCAGCATAGTCCTAGTGGGAGTCCTACCTCTCCACCCACGCCGATGTGAAGCTATCACCTAGGAGGAGTTGACATACAACTTTCATCGGTACCATGTACCTGAAAGTTTGATGATAGTACGGAATGAAGAATTCCTAGCATTGAAGCAAGGTCCCTTGTCTGTCAGTGAGTACAGGGACAAGTTTGTGCAACTATCTTGTTATGCACCTGAGGATGTCAATATTGATGCCAAGGGGCAGTACAGGTTCTTGAGAGGTTTGGTTGATCCCCTTCACTACCAGCTGATGAACCATACCTTCCCTACCTTTCTAGCATCTGATCGATATAGCCATCATGACCGAGAGGAAGCGATGGGAGATGGAAGACAGGAAACGCAAGTTCCATGGATCTCAGGCCAGGAGCAGCACCCGCCCCCGTTTTCAGGCAACCCACCCCAACAGTTCAAGCAAAGTCACCCTCAAGGACACCAGCATCAGCATCAGCGTTAGCACCAGCAGCAGTATCAGAGGCATTTCTCTCAGCAGTAGCAGCAACAGTACCGCTAGAGCAACCAACAGGGAGGAAACCAGTACCATGATAGAACAACGAGGCACCTCGCCTTTCTGCACCAGCCACCAATCAGAACAACCAAGATGCCCCAGCGCAAGGAGGAGGCGGTGGATGTTTCCACTATGGGGAACAAGGTCACTGGGCGACTCATTACCCAAAGAAAGCAGCTCAGCAACAGTTAGCTCCCAATGCCCCTACAAGACAGAATGCACCTCAGCAAGGAGCCAACAATCATGGGCAGCCTCATGCTCAGTACGGAAAGGTGAACCACCTGGAGGCCGACACGGTTTAGGAGACCCCAGGAGTGGCACTAGGTATGTTCTCAGTCGAATCTCATTCTACAAATGTGTTATTTGATACTAGAGCAATGCATTCTTTTATGACTGCATCAAGGGTAAAAACATACAACATACCAGTAGCACCCATGTATCCACCTATGAGGGTTAGTTCAATTGGTGGGAGGACCCAAACATATAGATTTTCCCGAGTGCAAGAGTTCAAATAAGGGGGATAGAGTTCCCCGTGGATCTGATAGTAATGGGTACCCGGGATGTAGCCATAGATGTCATCCTAGGGATGAATTGGCTGACCAAACATCAAGAAAAGCCTTAGCTGTGATAAGAGGATTGTCAAGATAGTGTCCTTGTCACGAGAGGAAGTGTTGGTGGAATTGATCTTGTCCGAACCAAGGAAAAGAAGCTATCACCAGATCATTGTCCATAGTGAGGAAGTCAATCAACTCGAAGCCATCAAAGTAGTATCAGAATTCCTAGATGTGTTTCCCGAGGATTTACCAGGCATGCCACCTGAGAGAAAGGTTGAATTTGCCATAGAGCTTATCCCTGGAACCGCCCCCATTTCTAAGAGAGCATATAGAGTGTCTGGACCAGAATTGGTGGAACTCAAGAAGCAAATAGATGAGTTGTTGGAGAAGGGTTACATCAGACCCAGCACCTCGCCTTGGGCCGCCACAGTTTTGTCTGTGGAGAAGAAAGATGGGATGAAGAGGATGTGCATAGATTACCGAGCTCTGAATGAGGTCACTATCAAGAACAAGTACCCCTTGCCTAGAATTGAAGATATGTTCGATCAGTTGAGAGGAGCCAGTGTGTTCTCGAAGATAGACCTGAGGTCAGGTTACCATCAGCTAAGGATCCGACCTTCGGACATACCGAAGACAACATTCATTACCATGTATGGACTATATGAGTACACAGTCATGTCCTTTGGTCTAACGAATGTGCCAGCTTTCTTCATGTACTTGATGAATAGTGTGTTCGTGGACTATCTTGACAAATTTGTAGTGGTGTTTATTGATGATATCCTCATATATTCTCAAAATGAGGAAGAACATGAAGAGAATTTGAGGAAGGTGTTGCAAAGGCTACAGGATTGTCAGTTGTATGCCAAGTTTAGTAAATGTGAGTTATGGATCAGTGAAGTCCTGTTCTTGGGTCTTATCATAAACTGAGAAAGATTAGCGGTGGATCCTAAAAAGGTAGCAGCTATTCTAAACTGGAAGGCACCAAGAGATGTTCGGGGAATCAAAAGTTTCATTGGAATGGCCTGATACTATCGGCATTTTATTGAACGTTTCTCCAAGATTGCTAGACCAATGACAGCCCTGCTATCAAAGAAAGTCAAATTCAAGTGGACCTAGAGTTCCAAGAGTCCTTTGAGACATTGAAAAAGAAGTTGACTGCAGCACCAGTATTAATTCTGCTAGATGTTAACAAACCATTCTCAGTGTATTGTGATGCTTCGTACATTGGTCTAGGATGTGTGTTAATGCAAGAGGGAAGAGTAGTGGTGTACTCGTCTCGACAGTTGAAGATTCATGAGAAGAATTACCCCACTCATGACCTAGAATTGGCAGTAGTGGTTCATGCACTGAAGACCTAGAGGCATTATCTATATGGGCAGAAGTGTGATGTTTACATAGACCACAAGAGTCTTAAATATATCTTCACCTAGTCAGAGCTAAATATGATGCAGCGAAGATGGCTGGAGTTGATCAAAGACTATGAGCAGGAGATACATTATCACCCAGGCAAAGCTAATGTAGTTGCAGACGCTTTGAGCAGAAAAAGTCAAGTCAACATGATGGCCACTCATCTGATGCCATATGAGTTAGCAAAGGAATTCGATAGGCTGAGCCTTGGATTTCTGAACAACACTCAAGGAGTGACAGTTGAGCTGGAACCCACTCTAGAACAAGATATCAAGAAGGGTCAGAAGGATGATGAGAAGATCAATGAAATTTGGTAGCTGATCTTAGATGGGAAAGGCAAGGACTTCTAGGAAGACGCGGAAGGTGTGGTATGGTTTAAAGATAGGTTGTGTGTTCCTGACATCAAATTGATTCGAGAGTTGATCCTCAAGGAAGCTCATGAGACAACTTATTCCATACACCCTGGCAGCGAGAAAATGTACCAAGACCTGAAGAAAAGATTCTGGTGGTACGGAATGAAAAGGGAGATCGTATAGTATGTTGCCATATGTGACAGTTGTCAGAGAATCAAGACAGAGCATGAGAGGCCCACAGGTTTGCTGCAACCGTTGCAGATTCCTCAGTGGAAGTGGTATGAGATTGGGATGGACTTTATAGTCGGTTTGCCTCACACTTGAGCTAGTTATGACTCAATCTAGGTAGTAGTGGACCGCTTAATGAAGGAGTCTCATTTCATACTAGTCAAGGCCACCTATAATAGTGCAGTGTTGGTAGAGCTATACATGTCCCGGATTGTATGCTTGCATGGTGTTCCTAATAAGATAGTATCAGATCAGGGAACCCATTCACTTCTCACTTTTGGCAGCAGTTGCATGAAGCTTTGGGCACACATTTGAAGTTCAATTTAGCTTATCACCCGCAGACAGACAGTTAGACCGAGAGAACCAACTAGATCGTAGAAGACATGTTGAGGGCCTGTGCTTTGCAAGACAAGTTAGGTTGGGACAAAGGCTAGCTTATGTAGAATTCTCCTACAACAATAGTTATCTGGCTAGTTTGAAAATGTCACCGTTCCAAGCACTCTATGTTAGAAATTGTCGAACTCCGTTGCACTGGGACCAGCCTGGCGAAAGGCAGGTGTTTGGTCCAGACATTTTACTTGAAGCCAAGTAGAACATTAGAATGGTTCCAGAGAATCTAAAGACAGCGCAGTCCAGGCAGCGAAGCTATGCTAACACCAGAAGAAGAGAGCTAAGTTTCGAAGTGGGAGATTATGTTTATCTGAAGGTGTCACCGATCAGAGGAATCAAAAGGTTCGAAGTCAAGGGCAAGCTAGCACCTTGATATATCAGACCATACCAGATTCAGGCAAGACGTGGAGAAGTGGCATATAAACTCAGCCTACTAGAAAGTCTGTGAGCCATGCATGATGTGTTCCATGTGTCTCAACTGAAGAAGTTCTTGCAAGTGCCAGAAGAGCAATTGCCAATAGAGGATCTCGAAGTTCAAGAAGACTTAACCTACATCGAGAAGCCAACTTAGATTCTGGAGACAGCAGACCGAGTCACTCAAAGAAGCACCATCAGAATGTGTAAAGTCAAGTGGGACCATCATTCAGAGGAAGAAGCAACTTGGGAAAGAGAAGATGACCTGAAAGCCAAGTATCCCAAACTCTTTGCTACGCAAGCCTGAATCTTTATGGCGAGATTCTTTTAAGGGGGGTAGGTTTCTAACACCCTGAATTTGGGGGTATAAAATTTCTTCTCTAATGCCTACCAAATTTAGGTGTTACCTCTTGTTTCTCTTTCTAGACTTCTCTCTCTTTTTATTAGAACTATGTCTAGTTTATAGGGGATTAACTATTTACTTACTATATCAAAACCTATGTAAGTCATGAAATGTTGCATCATGTTGAGCCTAAATTATTCTTTTGGTTGATGCACATGTTTGAATTAGTTTGAATTTGAATTGGGTTTGAATTTGATTTGAAATCCATAGAGAAAATAAAAGGAAAAGCATTCATGACCCAACAGAAGCAAAATAAATGAGATAAGGAACTCAGCCCACCCCAAAACAAACGCTCAACCAAGAACAAAGTAATTCACTAGACTTGACCCTCTCTGATTAACAACATTATTAAGTGGTGGTTCCTTTATTAAAGGTGTAGTGGCCGTGCTGCTACATCCCTCTTTTCCCAAAGCAGAAATTAGGTGCCTGCATCAAACAATGCAAGATGTGAGATGACACATCTCAGCAAGTAAACATAACAACAACAAATTGGACATTGTAAATCAACTGTGCTTAAACAACCACGTGGTTCAAAACTTCCTTTTTGAACATTAAATTGCAGCAAGTAAACAAGTAACTAAATACTTATTGCCAAGAAGAATCACCATGCACAAGTCCAGATTATCCACATCCACATAATAGATTCCACACCTCTCCCATGAATGCACATGGCTACAGATGTAATAATGACTTCTGCCTCCATATCTCTAAGGATATGAAGCTGCATCATACCCCTTCTCGGGCAACATATGATGCTCAATGTACCAGTATGGTGGGACCATAAGATCGCGACGAAACTTCAATGCAATGGATGATGAGTGCATTATGCATGACAACATCATGAGTTCTTCCCAAATAAAATGTGCTAGACATATACTTCCACCCATTCCACATAATAACCACTTGAGTAACATGATCAAACCTCAAACTCAACATATGAAATCCATGAAACATGAACATTTTCAAATGATGGTACTCAATAAGAAAAAATATGAATATGAACACAATAGCACAACATAATCAAGTATAAGACTCCTCATTTGACAGACGGAATAACCATCACAGTTTTACTTGCCTTCACCAAAAGTTTGGGCAAATCCCTAAGAACGATCCAGAAGTCCACCATCTGTTTTTGACACCCAACTTAGTGCACCAAATTCACATAAAAAGCCTCAAAAACAACGCCGCACCTACGCGCAGTCTCAAACCCCGCCGCGGGTAATAATTTCCCCCCACACCAACCAAACTGCAGCGGCGCTGCATAACAATTCCATAACTTTAAAATTAAGACAGCAGTGGTGACCACCAAAAACTCCAGAGACAACTACATACATTTCCCCACAAGTTTGGTATACAATTTAGGATTAAATTCTAACATCTAATTACCCCTAAACGGTCCACAAGACAACCCCTGCAATATGTTTTTTTCCTGATTTGGGCAGCGACATATTCGGATTCAAACAGCGATAACTTTTAAAATATAATTCTGAATCGAGCGCATAAGTACTTGTTGGAAAGATAACATAAAGCCCTACATGATTCTCATACTGATTAACACTAATTACTCCTGAAAAATCCCCAGAAACTGCTAATACTGCTGCTGTTCATCCCCCTGAAAATCTGTTTTTTTGGACAGCCACATACCCGGATTCAAACGGTGATAACTTTTAATTTATAACTCCAAATTGAGCGCATAAATACTCGTTGGAAAGGTATGCCAAAGTTCTACATGATTCCCAAACTGATTCCCCTTAATTCTCCACGAAAAATGCCCAGAAATCATTAATTCTGCTGCTGTTCGTCCACCCCCTTAAAATTCTGGACAGCCCTTCTACCAAATCGCACACGCAACATCTAAACAATTGGATTGCCGCACAAATGAACAAGAGATAAACACAAAAATCACCTTGGGTTCTCCCCCTTTTCTTCCTCCCTTCCTCCCTCCACCGGAAACCGTTGAAGGTTTGCACCACGCGACGGAGATCCGAGCGGCAACGAATGGCACCTTGGGAGGAGGAGATGGGGGGCGGCTAGGGTTTGATGTGTGGCTGCAAGTGCTTGAGAAAGGAGGAGATTGGAGGGGGGATGCGGCTGCACAAAGTAGGGGGGTTAGGGGGGAGGGCGGCTAGGGTTATGGGGGTTAGTGGGCCGAAACAAGATTCGCGGCCCAACACGCCCACGCGACGG
This sequence comes from Zea luxurians, assembly GCA_029449295.1. Classification (NCBI taxonomy): domain Eukaryota; kingdom Viridiplantae; phylum Streptophyta; class Magnoliopsida; order Poales; family Poaceae; genus Zea; species Zea luxurians. The sequence goes on from JAOPSE010000086.1 coordinate 8,895,134, forward strand.
CTCCCGACCCCGATGCAAGCGCCTAACCAAAGAAATTCTACTGCCCTACTGGTGAATGTTTTTCCTCAAATTCCAAATTGCCCAAAACGCAACCACCGAAAGAGAGAAAAAATAAAAAAACAAAAAGAATACCCTCCAACTTCTCTTCTTTGCAAACCGGGTATCACACTCTACCCCCCTTAAAAAGAATTCGACCTCGAATTCTGACGCTTCTATCGGAACGACAAAAGGAAAGATTAATGAATCAACAACACTTACCCACAACAAAAAGTTCCGGATACTTCTACCGCATCAGCTCCTCAAGTTCCCACGTAGCCTCGCGCTCAGACTGATTAGTCCATAAGACCTTGACATACTTAATTGATCTCTTCCTCAATACACGCTCCGAGAATTCCAATATACGCACCGGACGACACTCCAAAGTCAGATCCTGCTGCACCGCAATTGGTTCCATCTCAATCTGATGGTCCGGATCCCGCAAAAACTTCCTCAACATAGAGACATGAAAAACCAGGTGTACCCCTGCCATGGAATCCGGCAGCAGCAAGCGATAAGCCAGGCTGCCCACTCGGGCCAAAATAGTGAACGGTCCAATGTATCTCGGGCTGAGCTTTCCAGAGACACCGAACTGAACAACTCCTTTAGTAGGTGATACCCTGAGAAGGACTTGGTCACCCACAGCAAATTCCAGATCCCGCCTCCTCACATCAGCATAACTCTTCTGACGGCTTTGAGCTGCCAAAATATTCTGACGAATTTCCTGAACCTTTTCAGAAGTCTGCTGAACCCAATCAGGACCAACCAGGGATCTCTCTCCCAAAGTCTCCTAGCACAGAGGGGAGATACACCGCCTGCCATACAAAGCCTCAAATGGTGCCATCTTGATGCTAGCCTGGTAGCTGTTGTTATAAGCAAACTCTGTCAGTGCAAGATGATCCTCCCAGCTACCCTTCCATGACAGAACACAAGCACGCAACATATCTTCCAAGGTTTGGATTGTTCGCTCTGACTGACCATCAGTCTGAGGGTGAAAAGCGACACTAAGAGAAAGCCTGGTGCCCAATGCACTATGAAGACTCTCCCAGAATTTGGATACAAATTTGGAGTCTCGATCAGAAACAATAGACTTAGGTATCTCGTGAAGCCTGACTACTTCCTTCATATACAAGGGAACCAAATCTGAAGCTGAATTTGTGGTCTTCATGGGAATAAAGTGCGCAGACTTAGTCAAGCGATCCACTACCACCCATATAGCATCCCTGCCACGAGGGGAACGAGGTAGACCCACCACAAAATCCATGGTGATATGCTCCCATTTCCACTCTGCAATTTCTAATGGCTTCAGCAAACCTGCAGGCCGCTTATGCTCGGCCTTCACGTGCTGACATACTTCACAGGCGGCCACATACTTAGAAACGTCAACCTTCATCTGCTTCCACCAGAAGTTTTGCTTCAAATCTCGGTACATTTTGGTTTCGCCAGGATGGACGGTGTAAGGCGTTTTATGAGCTTCTCTCAAGATATCTAGCTTCACCTCTGGTTTCTGAGGCACACAGAGACAGCCCCTGAAACGAACCAAATCATTCTCATCAATGGTGAACTCCCGCGGTTTACCATCACCAACCCTCTTTCAAGCTTCCTACAATAGACGATCCTACTGCTGAGCCACACGCACTCTCTCCATGAGAGAGGATTGAATAAGCATCCGAGTCTCCTCGCTAGTGGTGCCGACATAACACAAAGCGATCCCCAAACGGTCCAGATCAGCGATCAACGGCAAGGCCACCTTTGGAACCCCGGACCTGCTAAGGGCATCAGCCACCACATTAGCCTTCCCCGGGTGATAATGAATGGACAAATCATAATCTTTAATCAATTCCAGCCACCGACGCTGCCTCAAATTCAGCTCCTTCTGAGTAAAAATATACTTGAGACTTTTATGATCAGTGTAAATGTCACAAGCCTCGCCATAAAGGTAATGCCTCCACGACTTTAGAGCAAAAACCACCGCAGCCAATTCAAGATCATGAGTTGGATAATTCCCCTCATGCTTCCTCAACTGCCTTGAGCCATAAGCAATCACTCTGCCTTCCTGCATCAACACACAGCCAAGATCAATACGCGAAGCATCCGTATAAACTGTGAAACACTTACCACTCTCAGGCAAAGCTAGGATAGGGGCGTCCACCAACTTGCTCTTCAATGTCTGATAACTGACCTCACAATCGCCGGACCAGATGAAGGGAACACCCTTCTCCAAGAGCCTAGTCAAAGGCTTAGCAATGCTGGAAAAATTTGGTACGAAGCGCCGATAATACCCAGTGAGCCCCAAGAAACTTCGGATTTCAGAGACACTAGAGGGTCTCTTCCACTCCACCACAGCCGCAACATTCTTGGGATCAACCGCAATACCCTGCTGATTAATCACGTGCCCCAGGAAAGCCACTTCGGATAGCCAAAACGCACACTTCTTCAACTTGCCATAGAATTGATTCTTCCTTAGGGCACCCAGAACGAGACGAAGATGCTGCTCGGCCTCGGTCTTTGAATAAATCAGAATATCATCCAGGAACACGACCACAAAGTCGTCCAGGAATTCATGCAACATCCTATTCATTGCTTCCATAAAGGCAGCAGGGGCATTAGTTAAGCCAAAAGACATGACTATGAACTCATAATGCCCATACCTGGTGCAAAAGGTGGTCTTCTCAATATCCTCCTCATGAATCCTCAATTGATGATAACCAGAGTTCAAATCAATTTTGGAGAACACCTGGGCACCCCTCAACTGCTCAAAGAGGACCTCAATTCGGGGAAGCGGGTATTTATTCTTGATTGTCACTTGATTCAAAGCGCGATAATCCACACACAGCCGCTTGCTTTTATCCTTCTTCTCAACAAACAATACTAGGGAAGCCCATGGAGACCTGCTAGGCCTAATGAAACCCTTAGCCAGCAGATCATCCAATTGCCGCTTCAATTCAATCTGCTCCTTTGGGGCCATTCGATACGGGGCCTTATGAATAGGCTGCATACCCGGGATCAGCCTAATCTCAAAAGTTGCATCGCGCTCCGGAGGAATGCCTGGAAGCTCTGCCGGAAACACGTCAGCAAAGTCACACACCACCCGGAGGTCCTACACCCGCAAGGCAGCCTCACCCTCCACCACCATGGAGAAAAAGATCCCTGACTTCCTTGACCGGCGATCAGGAAGCAATTGCGCCAACAAGGATAACATGAACTTCGGGGAACTTCCCAAGAATACCACCTCCTTACCCGACGGCGCCTGCAATAACACTGTCTTCCAGAAATAGGATATAACCGCGCGATACTGGGATAACCAATCCATACCCAAGATAACATTGAATGCCCCCAAGGAAATCACCACCAGATTGGCCGAAAAGACCTTATCTGCAAGAATGACGGAACACCCCTGACAAACTGAACAGCTACTAATGGAGCCATTAGCAGATCTAACCAAAATTGGGTGACCCAACCTCTGCACCGAAAGACCAGCCCGCGACACAAAATCCTCCGAAACAAACAAATAGCTAGCGCCAGAGTCAAAAAGAACATGGGCTGCAAATGAATCAACTGAAATCGTACCTATCACCACGTCTCCTTGCTCCTTGCCATCCGCAGCGGGTAGCACATAAGCTCCAAAAATACCCGCAGAAGAGGAAGCTCCCGGAGTGAAATTAACAGAAGAACCCCACTGAGCCACCGGATGAGGCAGGCGCGAAGCTCCAAACTGAGACAGCATAGGAGTAGATGGTGCAGGAGTAGGCGCGGCCTGATACTGAGGAAAACCCTGCATCGGCACGAACTGAGAAGTCCCAGGCACATAGAGCTGCTGCGGAGGAAGAGGAACTGAAAACTGCTGCTCAGCACTTGACATCATGTTGATAGTGCCCTGAGAAGAGGAGGAAGTCACCGGCTCCCATCTGAGCTTCCCATTAGGGTTCCTCCTACACACCACATCCTTATGGTCCTGACTGCAGATAGAACACCTGCCACTCCACTGGCACTCTGCACGGCGATGCGCATCACCACAGCGGAAACACACCAGCCCCAACCCGGGCTTAGGAACAGCCCGAAACCTCTGAGTACTTCCTCCTGAAGTACCCGAGTTAGAAGATTTGCCACGGTAAGGATGGTGGCGCTGGTGCTGAGACTTGCCCCTCTTGTGGGCTGGACCTCCTGTGTTGCCCCTCCTCGCATCCTGGCTACGAGGCTGATCAACACCCGAAGACTTCTGCGACTCCATGGTATACTGGTGTTGCATCTCCACACCCAGTGCCTGCTCCACCGTGGTACGGAAGTCCACCAACGGAAAGGCCCCTAGAGCATGCCTGATAGAAGGCTTCAGACCCTGACGGAACTGGCTTGCCTTCTCCATCTCATTATAAGCCACATGAGGGACAAAGCGGACCATCTTGTTGAAGCCCACCTCATACTCTGTGACAGACTTCTTCTCCTGCTTGTAGGACTGCAAGTCAATCTTCATTTTCTCCAGGAAGGTGACCGGGTAGAATCTCCTTTCAAACTGCCTGATGAAAACATCCCAAGACAGGACTCCTGGTGAGGAGGAGTGTGCTGCCTGCACGCCTCTCCACCAAATTTGAGCCTCTCCCTTCAGCAGCTGTGTGCCAAAGAGAACCCGATCTCCATATGCAATCTCGAAGACATTCATCTTATCCTCCACATAAGTCAACCAATCTGCCGCCTCGACCGGAGTACCACTGCCATCAAAAGAATCCAACTTCATGCCCATCCACTGCATCAGAGAAAGACCACTGACTGGAAGAGGCACCTCGGCCCCGCCACCTGGAACAGCACCCGCAGGGACAGCGCCCCCGGGCACTTCTCCACCACCAGCACCCTGAGCAGCACCCGCAGGGGCAACAAGAATGGCTTGCCTCAAAAGGGCCAACTCCTGCTGCATGGCCTGCATCGCGGCTAACATTGCCACCGGACTCATCGAGTCCCCACTAGGAGCTTGCGGACTACCCCGAGCCCTATGAGGCGACATAGCTGCAGCCACAGGGATGAGAATAATAAGTAAATAAGATAGGCATAACATCTCTTTAGATAATGTCAAACTAGCACAGACAATAACATAACATATCAATAGCAAGCCAGAAATCCAATCCTACACGTGCAGTGTGTCAATTTATTATTACTCCACTTGCTAGGACCTACAGCCTATACCTTTGATACCAACTGTAACACCCCACTGGTCACACACAATGGATATTACCAAAACTCCTCCCACCAAACTTACTCAACACAAGAGATGTAATAAAAAGAGAAAATATTTCAAAATCCGGCAGCACCTCCTTTGAAACTAGCATAACAAGGAGGGGAAACATGTAGTTCATACAATATATAAAGACAGATAATTCACGTAGTAGAATCTAAATGCAAAAGTGGTAAAACACATTCATGACCCAACAGAAGCAAAATAAATGAGATAAGGAACTCAGCCCACCCCAAAACAAACGCTCAACCAAGAACAAAGTAATTCACTAGACTTGACCCTCTCTGATTAACAACATTATTAAGTGGTGGTTCCTTTATTAAAGGTGTAGTGGCCGTGCTGCTACATCCCTCTTTTCCCAAAGCAGAAATTAGGTGTTTGCATCAAACAATGCAAGATGTGAGATGACACATCTCAGCAAGTAAACATAACAACAACAAATTGGACATTGTAAATCAACTGTGCTTAAACAACCACGTGGTTCAAAACTTCCTTTTTGAACATTAAATTGCAGCAAGTAAACAAGTAACTAAATACTTAACACCAAGAAGAATCACCATGCACAAGTCCATATTATTCACATCCACATAATAGATTCCACACCTCTCCCATGAATGCACATGGCTACAGATGCAATAACGACTTCTGCCTCCATATCTCTAAGGATATGAAGCTGCATCATACCCCTTCTCGGGCAACATATGATGCTCAATGTACCGGTACCGTCGGACCATAAGATCGCGACGAAACTTCAATGCAATGGATGATGAGTGCATTATGCATGACAACATCATGAGTTCTTCCCAAATAAAATGTGCTAGACATATACTTCCACCCATTCCACATAATAACCACTTGAGTAACATGATCAAACCTCAAACTCAACATATGAAATCCATGAAACATGAACATTTTCAAATGATGGTACTCAATAAGAAAAAATATGAATATGAACACAATAGCACAACATAATCAAGTATAGGACTCCTAATTTGACAGACGGAATAACCATCACAGTTTTACTTGCCTTCACCGAAAGTTTGGGCAAATCCCTAAGAACGATCCGGAAGTCCACCACCTGTTTTTGACACCCAACTTAGTGCACCAAATTCACATAAAAAGCCTCAAAAACAACACCGCACCTATGCGTAGTCTCAAACCCCGCCGCGGGTAATAATTTCCCCCCACACCAACCAAACTGCAGCGGCGCTGCTTAACAATTCCATAACTTTAAAATTAAGACAGCAGTGGTGACAACCAAAAACTCCAGAGACAACTACATATATTTCCCCACAAGTTTGGTATACAATTTAGGATTAAATTCTAACATCTAATTACCCCTAAATGGTCCACAAGACAACCCCTGCAATCTGTTTTTTTCCTGATTTGGGCAGCGACATATTCGGATTCAAACAGCGATAACTTTTAAAATATAATTCCGAATCGAGCGCATAAGTACTTGTTGGAAAGATAACATAAAGCCCTACATGATTCTTATACTGATTAACACTAATTACTCCCGAAAAATCCCCAGAAACTGCTAATACTGCTGCTGTTCATCCCCCTGAAAATCTGTTTTTTTGGACAGCCACATACCCGGATTCAAACGGTGATAACTTTTAATTTATAACTCCAAATTGAGCGCATAAATACTCGTTGGAAAGGTATGCCAAAGTTCTACATGATTCCCAAACTGATTCCCCTTAATTCTCCACGAAAAATGCCCAGAAATCACTAATTCTGCTGCTGTTCGTCCACCCCCTTAAAATTCTGGACAGCCCTTCTACCAAATCGCACACGCAACATCTAAACAATTGGATTGCCGCACAAATGAACAAGAGATAAACACAAAAATCCCCTTGGGTTCTCCCCCTTTTCTTCCTCCCTTCCTCCCTCCACCGGAAACTGTTGAAGATTTGCACCACGCGACGGAGATCCGAGCGGCAACGAATGGCACCTTGGGAGGAGGAGATGGGGGGCGGCTAGGGTTTGATGTGTGGCTGCAAGTGCTTGAGAAAGGAGGAGATGGGAGGGGGGGCAGCGGCCAAGAGGGTAGGGGAATGGGGGGGGGGGCGGCTGCACAAAGAAGGGGGGTTAGGGGGGAGGGCGGCTAGGGCTATGGGGGTTAGTGGGCCGAAACAAGATTCGCGGCCCAACACGCCCACGCGACGGCTCCCGACCCCGATGCAAGTGCCTAACCAAAGAAATTCTTCTGCTCTACTAGTGAATGTTTTTCCTCAAATTCCAAATTCCCCAAAACGCAACCATCGAAAGAGAGAAAAAATAAAAAACAAAAAGAATACCCTCCAACTTCTCTTCTTTGCAAACCGGGTATCACATTGTCGAAGCTAGTCCAGGCCTTAGCGCGCCCGAAACCCCCTCCCCGTGGCCGGGATTCCTTGCTAAAGTTGCCTGACTCGCCCGGAGCACCTCCCCTTCGCCGTTCTCTCGTCTCCAGTCCTATTCTCGTGGGCGGAGCCCTGCTAGTGAGTTCGCCGGACCTTCTTCACCCGTTCTAGCCCTCACCGGTGACCCTAGACCCTCGGCGACCACACCTGCCCCATCTCTGGTGACTTCACCGCCGCGATGGGAGCAACACAGGTCACCGAGCTATAAAACCCCGTGCACCCCATCGCAATCGTTCGTCCCCGATCCAACGGTTCGGATCTGCAGATATCGGCTACGTCTGCATGCTCTGCCCCTAGGCCCCGCCTGTCGGTGCCTGCGCCCCCTAGCGCTAGGCCTGGCTGGTCAGCCCATTCCCCCTCCCCAGTCGCTGACATCCCTGGCCCGCTTGTCATCACTCGTCCGTGCGCTCGCGCTTAGATCTATTCCTGGTCATTGATTCACGATCACATGGTCGAGATCAGCTGATACCCCTTCACATGGAAAACTTGTTAAAACCCCCTGGCTTTCAGGATATCAACCCTTCGTCCCTAGTTTTCGCGTGCAGGCCCCTGAGTATTTGCAGAAAAGCTCCTACCCTTTTGTTTTATCACAGAATTGGACCTAGTTTTGTATTTTGAATTCCAAAACTTGTTTATTTCATATCTTTTGCATATGAACTCCAAATTGAGTGATTCAAATTGCAAAATATCCATAAGATTATTCTCTACATGTTTAAATTATAATCTCTTATAGTTTGAGTGTGTTGATTTTATGCCTAGACTATAGGTTAGTGTAAGTGATGGTTTATTTATTAAAAGAAAACCCTAATGGTAATTAGATAATAAACCTTGTGAAAGTAAGAATGTGTAAAGTATGAACCTATACCTGGTATAATTTTTGTGTCTCATTAAGATAATTGAAGTTATGTAATCTATTGAGATAAGTAATACTTAGAGAACCACAAACCTCTAGGTGTAATTGCCTACCCTAGAACCTAGATTTCCCCTCTTGTGTTTTTACTGTTCTTTCGAGCTTGTGTTCACTTGATTGTACATGTTTGGTGTACTATTTCTTCGTCATTATCCAAATGTGTTGAATGCATGATCGCTTTGCGTAGACAACGAGCAACACGTGGTTCCTGAGTGTTTTGCCGAAGACCTTCATGAGCAGCAACCTGGTGAAGGCAAGTGTCCTCTGACCTATTATGTCCTACTTACTTTATAATTCACTGTCCCACATTACTTAATTGAAACCTAAGGATTGTCTGTATTCATCTTATCCTTGATTACCTTTTGGGTTATTATGGTTAGCTTCACGCTATTCTCCACTTTAATCAATGAACATGATGCGAATATTTATGATACGATGTTGTTATTATGATTATGATGATGTTCTTATGGCACTTTAGGGGACTCAGGCTGTTTTCCTTAGTACCTCTCCGTAAGGACCTGTTCATTGAGTGACCACCTGGGATAACACTACAACCATGAGGGTCGAATGGGACACCCATAGCTGATTAATTAGAGGAACCTGGGGGTGTAGTTGGCTTTGTCGGAGGGCCATTAATAGGGGCCAGGGCATAGTGCTCGCTCTGCTAAGGGTGGGTGCCGAGGTTCATTCGATTTGGTTTTGTTAGTCACCCACCTTAGAGAGGAGTATTTTGTTTGTACGACTGGCGAAACCTAATGAGCAGCTATGCACCAAGGGAGTCTATGTGAAGGCTACATAGTGAATCCCTAGCCATTCACCTTGGTAGTGAAGATCGGGTCTTGCAAACCCAGGCCGGAAAAGGGAACACGACTCGTGGGTAAAGTGTGCAACCTCTGCAGAGTGTTAGAAACTGGTATATCAGACGTGCTCACAGTTGAGAGCAGCCTTGGGATCCTCTTTGATTAGAATAACTTTGGATACTTTTATGGTAATGGTAACTGGTGATAATCATATCTATGGTTTATGGTATTTCCTCTTGGAGGGAGTACTTTTGGGTAATAACTGGGTTTATTACTAAAACTTGTCTTACTACTAGTTATAAATACCTGACCAACTAAAAGCAACTGCTTTAACCTTAACCCCACATACAGCTAGTCCACTTTAGCCAAACAGGACATTTGCTGAGTATGTTGATGTGTACTCACCCTTGATTTTAATACCCCCAACCCCAGGTTGTCCCCATAGCAATCAGTGCTCAGGAGGAGATGCAGGCAACATGGAGGACTTCGAAGAGTTTTCAAGACTATGATGAATTCTAATTGTGTTAGTGGCAAACCCCTAGTCAGCTACCTGTAAAGCCTTATCTCTACGTTTCGTATTCCGCACTTTGATTACATTTATGACTATCTTATGTTAATGACTCTGTGGATGTCTTGGACATCTTGATGTAATGAAGTACCATTTCTGCTATTTATTTTGAGCAATGTGTGATGATGTCCAACTATGTGATCGTTGTGTACGTTAGTTTCTGATCGTGGCACCTACATGGTTCGCATTCGATTTGCCTTCCAAAACCGGGTGTGACACTAGGCCTGTAATATTTCCACCCTTTATAATAACTCAAAGAGAAGGTACATAACTCAAGGAATGGCGAGTTACAGAAGCACTAACCTGGAGTTGTTGTATCTGATAATGTGAGTTGTCCTGCCGAGGTTGTATGGCTGGGCTCGAGCTTGTGGTCCTTGCTCGCACCTGAGACAGAGTGGGAGTGGACGACGAGTCGATTGCCCTGTCGGCAATCTAGTACCGCCCATGCCTCTTCCCTCCTTCGACCCTCATGAGGACATCTCCGTTAATGTCCTCAGTCCTTGGATCATAATCTAACCCATGACCTCCTGTACCATGGCAGTGTACTCACTTAGGCGACTATACATGACGGGGTTGCTATATGCCTCGGGTTCGTCATCCGGTTTGTAGGTGACGTCAGATGTCGCCTTGCCCTTGTGGCCATAGCATAAGCCGAGAAGGTGGAGCATGGCTGGACACCATGTGATGCCGACTGCAAGAAAACCAACGAGATAGTTAGAAATAATATCTAAACTAGTGTTATATACCTAAATAAAAAAGAGGTCGTACCCATGCTTCTGCATATTTGCCGAGGCTGCTGTTGCCTTGGTTGTGGGAGGGACCTTGCATCATCAAATGCCGTTTCCGGCTAGCGTTGTGCGCCTCGTCCCACTCAGGCGAGCACCACCTATCCATCATCTACTCCCAGCACTAAGGATGCGCGGCGCACCAATAAGGAATCATCTACAAAGTAAAACAAGTACACTGCATATTCGAAGATAAAATTAAGCAAATTTTGTCATGAATATTAAAGTGATGTATTTACCTGCAAGTACTGGTCCCTAGTCAATGACATGGTTTGGGCCTGCTACTTGGTCACCTTCTCCCCAAGGACGGAGCCGTGGTAGCTGATGATGGCCTGGATTCGCGCCTCGTAGTGCATGTCCATGACGAGCTTCATACAGCTCGTGGTGGCCACCACATCAGCCCTGGCCTCATATCCAGCCTTGCATCTGAAGAAATCCTACATACAAAGACGATGTATCCATACATTATTTCAAGTATGTGCAATGAATGCGACATATTTTACAATATAGTAAGACTTACCCATAGCGCTTGCTTCACCCGCTCTGCCTTGTTGTTAAATTCCCTGTCGTCCCAGTCTACTGCATCGAGGGCTACGACATAGTGGTTGAAGGTGTAGGTTGGGCCCGTCACTCCGGCGTACTCAACCAGTCTAGGGAAGTGTTCCACAGAAGGCTGAGGATGCCATTGGGGTTGCGGCCGTGACCCCTGCATTCTCCACAACCTTCCAAGATCTGTCCAAGTGATAAATAAAAGTATTAGTTTCTATTATGAATTTGAACACATAATATGAACAAGCAGCGAGAACATAAAGTTACATGCCTCTCCCCATCTGGCCTAATCAGCGGCCGCCTGTCTCAAAGTATGGGACGTTGAGGGAGATTTGTGGGACCTCGTAGGTAGATGTTCCTCGAACCTAAGGCTCCATAACCTGAGGCGTCCTGTTGAGTGTTGTTGTCATCCGTCGTGTCGCATCGACAGCGGCCTACTGCTCCAGCTGCTACTGGACGTCGTCATCCTGTTGTGCCTCCTCCGACTCCTCGTCCTCATCGCATCGCCCACCATCTTCCAACAACCTGCAATTAAGAGTAAGCAAATAAGCGCATATAAAAAATATGTATTTAGAAATAGGTGCAAAATAAAAAATATAGCATTACATCGATTAAAAATAATCTTCATATGTGTCGAGATTAGTCGGATCATAAGTGACATCATCACTATCAACCTTTTCATAGTCAACACCATCTGAAGGCGCAAGTTCCTCATTAATGTCATTGCCTTCAAGTAATTCTAAGTCATTCTCATTTTGCACCTCATCAATAACCATTTCAATATCTACTTCCATTCCGATAGCTTCGGTTAAGTCTATCTCAAATCGCCCTTCTAGCCCATCTTCTTGGAAGAACTCTCCGTCATATGTGTTCGGGTCTAAGTTATAATCTTCATTGTTTGGAACAAGTAATTTACCGTGCGGTGATACCTTATACACAACATCTCAACCCTTAAGATGTTCTTTCGTTTGGCACGCATATGGGAGATAATACACTTGTGTGGCCAGGTGGGCCACGATATAGACATCGTGTCCCAGTAAGGTAGAATCCAGTCGTATTTCGACTATCCCAAGATTACAATGTGTCTGTATCGTCACTTCAGGGTCAAACCAATGATATTTGAATATCACTGGAGTAAGAGGTTTGGAACCATGAAAATTGAGTTCATATATTTCTTTGATTCGTCCAAAATACTCGACCTCATCAAGGCCGGACGTAAAGACTCTAGAACACGTTGTTTTTCGATTAGGCCGACTTTGGTCATAGCTTGTTGTGCGAAAATAGTATCTACCAACCCAATTAAATAAGAGATCACAATTAATAATAACACCCATAATGCAATGCATATGACAGATTAAGTTTAGTTCCATAAGTTAATCATGCGAGAGTCTTAAGTCGCTCTTGACCATGAGCACGGCTGCTATACCAGTTTTACACTCTGCAGAGGTTGCGCATCTTTACCCACAAGTCGTATTACCCATTTGCCATGGGGTTGTACAGACCCCATACACCTATACCGAGGAAGCAAGGTGTAAAGCCCAAAATCTGTATAGAAAAAAAAATAATAAGATAAATAAATAAGTATACTTATATGTTAGTGTTTTGAGAAAATCCTCTAAGAAAATAAGTTTCTTACCCTTGAAGTTATATCCTCTAAAAATAATATTTTTGAATGGAAGGTCTAATAAAACAATCCATGATGAATTATATGTTGGGACATATGCTTTAAAGGAATTAAGTTAAAAGACCTCTTGATGGGGGTATTCAATAAAAGTTATTTTCTTATAAATAAGTAAAAAATGGAATGTTTGAATATACTTTTAATTTGGCTGCATATCTAAAATAATATTCTCTTGAAATAAACGATGTGTGTGTGAGCATTTTATTGGAAATATTACCTAAATAAAATAATAATAATAAAGTAACTAAAAAAATACAACTTGCATCTCATGCTTAGATTTATTTTTGTGTAGTTCTAATTGAGTTTGAAATTTGGATTTGGAAGCATAAGACTGAAATTAAAACACAACAGGAAATAAAAGAAAAAGGTAAAATAAAGCCCTCTTACTATTGGGCCAAATCCAGCGTCATCGGCCCACTTCCCTTGAATCTTGGCCCAACTCGACCTCCAGCGCGTGCGCTCTTGGGTTTGGTGTCACTAACGCGTGGGCCCATTTAAGCATTGACGCCGTGTTTCCCCGCTCAGGCTCACTGGCAGCCGGGGCCGGAACGCCAGGACTGTCTTCTCCCTCCTCGAGTCGAACTCGCCGCGCCTGCCGCCGAACCTGTGCGCGATTTCCGTGGGCGTGCGCTCCTGTTTCCTCGCTGCTATCTCACCCAACCTCATCTCCTTTCCCTTGCTCGGACTTCGCCTTTGGAGTATAAATCACGTACACCTATGACCCCATTGCCGGGCGCGGTCAATCGGGACCGTGAGATAGCCGGGGCCCCTTCGCCGACGATGCAGAGAACCGCGGGCGGGGTCAGGGGGAGAGCCGCGCCGCGGGAACCATACTCAAGCAACGACTCGGTTGGCACCGGTCGGGCTTCCTCATCAAGGGATCTTCAAGCTATTGGCGTCGTGACCCGGCTCGTACAGGGTGCCAGCTCCGGTGAGATCCTCCCCTATAGACTCATTTCAACCTTCGCTAGATGTAGCACCGATAGGATCAAGGATCGTTGTGCGGGTCGCGCGCTCAGGGCACCGCGGCGATGGCGCCGCCGTGTGCTCCGTCCGCTGACGTGTTCGACTTGGGGAAGATGATGTGCGAACCCTCTATCTTTGAATCGGCGGCTCTGATTTGGTCAGAGTAGCCCCTTCACGAGCACCCTGGGATCGTACATATGTTATTGGATGGCCCAGATCTTGTTAAGTGTACCGGTTCGGCTTGATCCGTTGCTGGTCGTTTGATCTTGATTGGACGCTTGCGGATCGATCTAGGCATTTTAAAATCCAAAGCGTCAGTTATTGATCCAGTGGCTCGGGTGAGTTGGCTGGTTAGGATCTAATCGTGGCCCTCAGAGTTGCATCTAACGGCTGATAGTAAACCGTACCCCTTCGGCCCGTCCGATTTGCAGAAGAGCCCCTGAAGTTAACTAAAATCAACCCGCCATCCACCTCATGTTAGGTCTGAATCTGGTATATTTTGTGAATTAAACCTCGAGCTTCTTAGTAAATGATGCGCAGTCCAGATAACAGAGAAAACTAGATAATTAATCTTAGAAATTGAATTTTTAGTATAAAAATAAATCTTGAAACTTGTTTAATTCATATTTAATTCATTTTAACTCTAAATTAATTCATTCCAGTGGCATTAATTTTGTTTATCACTTAGTAAATTTGTTTAGCCATGAAACTTGAACTAAAATTATTCACATGAGTTATGCTATTGTACGTACTCAATAACTTCAGAAATTCATAATTTAATAACCGTAAAACCAAATTTAGTGATTCTTGTTCCCACGATCTCATAGCGACGCGTAGATTATTATTACGCAGTTTATTCTTATGTTTGGTGTAATGTTAATTCTGCCTATACCATGTTTGTTTGTATTGCTACGACTAGCATGAGGTCACGAGTCATCTGAAAAGCAAGTTGGTACCTGGAATCTCAAGTCCCAAGCAAGTTGTGCCCTTGATCACTTCTTTTTACCCACTCATGTTCTAATTAATCATAATGATCTGCATAGGTTAATTTTGATGGGACCCAATAAGTTACCCTAGTTTGTCTATCTTTATACCTTGTTTACCACTGAACTTTTTGGGTAGTACTTGCTAGTGCTTTATGTGGTTTTGGGTATGAAGACACATTATTCATGATCACACTTTTATTATCTATTTATTATTACTGTTCATGATAAGATCATTATGTTAATTGGAACATGGAGCGACTACCCAGGAAAATAGTGCTACCACAAGGGAGGAATGGGACCCCTTGGCTGATTAATTAGGAAAGCTAGTGGATGACTACCTTACCCGAAAGGGGCAAGGGCAGTAGGGGAGTGGTCAGTATAGGGAGGCCCTTGGGATGATTTTGCTACGATGGCGTTCATGCGAGGGATCCCTACATTGGAGCCTCCTATAAACGGTAGCGGGTTTTCTGAAGCTAGTGGAACTTTGTAAAGGCCTCGTAGTGTTACCCTGCCTCGCCTCCTCGGTAGAGGTGTATGGGAAGTCGCGATCCCTTGGCAGATGAGTAACATGACTTGTGGGTAAAGATGCGCAACCTCTGCAGAGTGTAAAACTGGTATATCAGCCGTGCTCACGGTCATGAGCAGCTCGGACCCTCACATGATTAACTTATGGAACTAAATTCAATTTGTCATATGCATTGCATCGCAGGTGATGTTGTTACTTCTGTTCTACTACTTAATTGGGTTGGTATTCACTTATACTTAGTAATTGCTAATAAAATTTTGACCAACTTTAAAAGCAATGCTCAGCTCTAACCATCCTCATTAGTAAGCCTTACACTTCACGTGAGCTCCCACCTTTGGTGAGTTCATGCACATTATTCCCCACAACTTGTTGAGCTATGAACGTATGTGAGCTCACTCTTGCTGTCTCACCCCCCCACAGGACAAGAGCAGGTACCGCAGGATGAGGCGCATGAAGGATGCTATGATGTGTTCGTGAGAGGTCTAGGCCGTCGTCTCCCAATCAACTTTGGGTTGCTAGACTGTTGTCTCCTTATAATGTAATTATTTAATTATTTTGTATAGAACTCATATTATGTAGTAAAGATGTGACATTCGATCCTGTGCCATGATTCATCATATGTGTGAGACTTGGTCCCAGCACACCTGGTGATTATGTTCGCGCCCGGGTCTTGGTGCCCCGAAACCTGGGTGTGACACAAGGCAGGTAGCACTATGAGGCCTTTCCAAAGTTCCACTAGTTCGAGAATACCCACTACAGTTCAGGAAGAAGGAAGCATAGGAATCCCTCGTCTGAAATGCCATTGCAGCAATTCGACCCAGGAACCTCCCTATAATGTGCAGCGACGCCACCCCGCTTGCCCCTTTCGGGTAAGGTAATCTCTCCCTAGCTTTCCTAATTACTTGGCCAAGGGCGTCCCATTCCACCTTGTGGTAGCACTGTTATCTCAAGTTAAGCTCCATGTTCCAATTAACACTATGATCTTGTCATGAACAATAATTAAAACAATAGCATAATTGGAACATGATCATAATTCAAATGTAACATGATTCCCAAAACCAGGTAGAGCAATAGCAAATCTACCCAATAATTCATTTGTCTGCGAAGGGGTGGGGTAACCAAATCTAGGGAAACCTATTAGGTCCTATCAAATTAACTTGAGCATGTCACAGTGATTAACAGGAAAATTATTAGGTAAAGAGAAAAGTGATCAAGGGCACATCTTGCCTTAGACTCGAGATCCCAGGTACTTCGCCAACTTGGTCTTCAAGTGACTCGTAGCCTTGCTGCTACTCGTAGCAATACAAACAGACATAGTATAGGCAAAAATTAACATCACACCAAATATGAGAACATACAACATAATAATGTTCTACGCATCGTAACTAGATCATAGGTTTGAGAACCACTAAATTTAGAGTTACGGTTAAAGAGTTATGATTTTCCGAAGTTTTAAGTGTTAGATATAGAATAAATTAAGTGCATAATTTTTAATCTATATTTCATGACAAAATAATGTCACTAGATGATAAACAATATAAATGTAAATTTAATGCAACTGGAATGGATAAAAAAGGAATTAAAATGAATTACAAACGAATTAAACAAGTTTCTGGAATTATTTCTATACTAGAAATCATTTTAAATATTAATTAACTATTTCCTGATAACCTATGGACTGCAAACACAAAAACAAGGGAGCTTGGGGTTCATTCTACAAATTCCAGGACCTAAAGGTAATGATCTTTGTATAAAGGTGTACTGAGGGTTGATTAATAAAGATTCCAAAGTCTCTTATGTAAAATATATGCAGCGAAGGGGTACGAGTCTATCTCGGTCGTTGGATTAATGACCCACAACACAGATTAGATCAAGCCATTTATCAACCAGTATTCACACGCAAACGAATACAAAATCAATGGTACCGGCTTTAAGAGACTGAGATCGTCCCTCAACCGGTGGATCAAGATCGGACGCACCAGAGCGATCCGGATGAAACGGTACGAGTGATCTAATCACAACCACATACCCCGAGATCTACGGTTCACATGCCATCACCCCATGGTCTAATCCCATCCGTCCCAAGCAGATCCAATGGCCCTAAGGTTGTCTTCCTCCTCTAGCACAACCACGACGGTGCCCCTCTTGCCACGACGGCAATCCAACCACCGCGACAACACCCTGGCGCTCCAGAGTCGATGAAAGTCGCCTAGAGGGGGGGTGAATAGGCGAAACCTAAAATTTGCAAACTTTAAACACACACTATGCTTCAAGGTTAGTGTTAGAATTAAATCGGAGTGCAGAAGTTAGTTTTCCTTACTATGAGTTGCTCAATCAATGTAGATAACTTTGGGAGCAAACTCAAATCAATATTAGCAAGGGAACTTTTAGAGAGAGGAAAGAGGGGAAAACAAATCAAGTGAAGATCAACACAAATGAACACGGTAATTTGTTTACCGAGGTTCGGTTCCAAAGAACCTAGTCCCCGTTGAGGAGGCCACAAAGGCCGGGTCTATCCCAACCCTTTCCCTCTCTCAATCGGACACACAGAACGGTCGAGGCTTCTCCTTAATCAATTGGATCACTAAGACCCCGCAAGGATCACCACACACTTAGGTGCCTCTTGCTAGCTTTACATAGCACTTAGAAGAATAAGAATGAGAAGGAGAAAGCAATCCAAGCAACAAAAGAACACAAATTATCCTCTCTCAAGTCTCTAAGCAGTTGAGTTGATTTTGGAGCTTGGAGTCGATTGAATGCTTTGATTGTGTCTTTGGAGTGTTTCCCTTTGCTCTTGTATTGAATGAGAAGTGTAGGAGGCTTGGATGGCTTGAATGGTGGTGGCTGGGGGGTGTTTATAGCCCCAACCACTATTCTAGCCGTTGCTGTCGATGGCACATCGGTCAGTCCAGTGGTGCACCGGACAGGGTATTGTTCACTGTCCGGTGCCTACCACGTCAGCAGACCGTTGGGGTTTGGAGCGGTTGACCATTGAAGTCTTTTGTCCTCTTGTTGCACCGGACAGTCTGGCGGCACACTGGACATGTTCGATCTGTTCTGACTTCGCTACTCTAACTTCTGACTTGCGCACTGATCACCTTTTTACTGTTCACCGCAGTCGACCGTTGGCACATCTGACCGTTGCTCTGTTGGCTCATCGGACATGTCCGGTGCACACCGGACAGTCCGGTGAATTATAGTGGAGCGTCACTCAAAGAATCCCGATGGTGGCCAGTTCGTGGAGTGCTCGGCTTGGGCATCGGACAGTTTTCGGTGCACACCGGACAATGTCCGGTGCGCCACTGGTAGCACTATTGCTAGTATTTGCTCTAATCTTTGTTGAGTCCCCAACTTAATTTCTTTGTTGGTTTAAGTTTAACTTTATGCACCTGAGATAAATGATAACTAGGCAAACTAGTTAGTCCACGTGGTTTGTGATGGACGTCAAACACCAAAATCGTTTATAGGAAATATTTTAAGCCCATTTCCCTTTCAATCCCCCCTTTTTGGTGATTGATGCCAACACAAACCAAAGCAAGTACAAAGTGAGAAATGTAACTAGTTTGCAATTTTATAGATGTGCATAGGTTACTTAGATTAAAACCAATTGAAAGGATTCATACGTATGTCTAAGTAAATGTGATTGCTTTCTTCTATTTAACATTTTGGATCACATTTGCACCACTTGTTTGTTTTGCAAATCTTTTGGAAAAGTTCTTTCAAATTCTTTTGCAAATAACCAAAGGTATAAGAATATGATTTCCAAAAAGCACTTTCAAGATTTTGAAAATTATCCCCCTGTTTCAAATGCTTTTCCTTTGACTAAATAAAAATTTCCTTTGAAGAAGTTCTCCCGTTAGCTGTCAAGAGGGTTTTTGCAATTGAAATGATTTCTTCCCTTTTTGAAATAGGTACCAGTTTAAATAATTTCTTCCTTTTTGTGAAATATTTTTAAAGTTGAAAATGGTGGCATGATTCTTTTGCATTGGGCCAATAAATTCTCCCCCTTTGGCATTAATCACCAAAAACGAAGAATCTTGAGAGCCTTTTTAATTCTCCCCCTTGGTGCCTATTTTCTCTCCCTTTGGGAAAAAGGATATGAGTGAAAGTTTATGAGGAGGCAAAGGATAAATGATACCAACAGAGTTGAGTGGAAGCCTTGCCTTTGCCGAATCCTTCATTTCCCTTTCAATCTAAGACTAATTATGAAGATACTCATGGAAGCATATTAGTCTTATCCTTGGTACAAGAAGAATAGGAAATATGCATTTTTACCAAATGAAAGAGACATGATCAAAGGTATATAAACGAGCAATATGTGCAATGTTTCAATCAATGTTCCGAGAATCTAAGATGTTTAGCTCATTCCTAAGTTTGCTAAAAGTCTTTCCATCTAGTTGCTTGGTAAATATATCGGCTAATGGTTGTGGGTGCTAACATAAGCAATTTCGATATCCCCTTTTGTTGGTGATCTCTCAAAAAGTGATATCGAATGTCTATGTGCTTAGTGTGGCTGTGTTCAATGGGATTATCTGCCATGCGGATAGCACTCTCATTATCACATAGGAGAGGAATTTTGCTCAACTTGTAGCCATAGTCCCTAAGGGTTTGCCTCATCCAGAGTAATTGTGCACAACAATGTCCTGCAGCAATATACTTGGCTTCGGCGATGGATAGAGCTACTGACAAGTCCCTGATGTGCTCTTCCTGTCAATTTTACATCCATCATTATCGGCATCTAAGGTGTAGACTAAATATCTCATGATTCTCTTCACGGCTCTAAGGTGTACTTCCATAGGATTTGCCTAGAACCTTGCACATATGCATACTGAAAGCATAATATCCAGTCATGAAGCACATAAATAGAGTAAAGATCCTATCATAGACCAGTATACCTTTTGATCTACGGATTTACCTCCCGTGTCGAGGTCGAGATGCCCATATGTTCCCATGGATGTCTTGATGGGTTTTGCATTCTTCATTCCAAACTTCTTGAGAATATCTTGAATGTACTTAGTTTGGCTAATGAAGGTGCCCTCTTGGAGTTGTTTGATTTGAAATCCAAGGAAATACTTCAACTCCCCCATCATTGACATCTCGAATTTCTGTATCATAATCCTACTAAACTCTTCACAAGATGACTTGTTAGTAGATCCAAATATAATATCATCAACATAAATTTGGCATATAAACAAGTCTTTTGCAATTGTTTTAGTGAAGAGAGTAGGGTCAGCTTTACCAACTTTGAAGCTGTTAGTGATAAAAAAAGTGTCACATGCATTCATACCATACTCTTGGGGCTTGCTTGAGCCCACAAAGAGCCTTTGAGAGCTTATAAATATGGTTAGGATACTCACTATCTTCAAAGCCGGGAGGTTGCTCAACATATACCTCTTCCTTGATAGGCCCATTGAGGAAGGCACTCTTCACATCCATTTGATACAACTTATAGCCATGGTAGGTATCATAGGCAAGTAATATACGAATTGACTCAAGACTAGCTACGGGTGCATAGGTTTCATCGAAATCCAAACCTTCGACTTCTGAATAACCTTTTGCAACAAGTCATGCTTTGTTCCTTGTCACCACACCATGCTCATCTTGTTTGTTGCAGAATACCCATTTGGTACCTACAACATTTTGGTTAGGACGTGGAACTAAATGCCATACATCATTCCTCGTGAAGTTGTTGAGCTCCTCTTGCATTGCCATCACCCAATCTGGATCTCTTAGTGCATCATCTATCCTTTATGGCTCAATAGAGGACACAAAAGAGTAATGTTCACAAAAATGAGCAACTCGAGATTGAGTGGTTACCCCCTTGTGAATGTCACCAAGTATGGAGTTGACAGGGTGATCTCTTTGAATTGCTTGGTGGACTCTTGGGTGTGGCGGTCTTTGATCTTGAATTTCTTGATCATCTTCCTTATCTTGATCATCTTTGTCTCCCCCTTAATCAATGTCCTCCTCTTCTTGAGGTGGTTCATCGTCTTGATCTTGATCCTCGTCCTCTTGAGCCATTTCCTCATCTTGGGTTGGTAGAGATGCTTGTATGGAAGATGATGGTTGATCTTGTGCTTGTGGAGGCTCTTTGGATTCTTTTGGACACACATCCCTAATGGACATGTTCCTTAGCGCGACATAGAGCCTCTTCATCATCTAATTCATCAAGATCAACTTGCTCTACTTGGGAGCCATTAGTTTCATCAAACACAATGTAACTAATCTAGTGGACTTGTTGAAGACTTTATATGTCCTTGTGTTTGAGTTATAACCAACTAAAAAGCCTTCTACCACTTTAGGAGCAAATTTAGAATTTCTACCTCTTTTAATAAGAATAAAGCATTTGCTCCCAAAAACTCTAAAATAAGAAACATTGGGCTTTTTATCGGTGAGGAGTTCATATGGTGTCTTCTTGAGGATTTGGTGAAGGTAGAGTCGATTGATGGAGTAGCGAGCGGTATTAATAACCTCCACCCAAAACCAATTTGGTGTCTTGTACTCATCAAGCATGGTCCTTGCCATATCCAAAAGAGTTCTATTATTCCTCTCCACAACACCATTTTGTTGAGGTGTGTATGGAGAAGAGAACTCATGCTTGATGCCCTCCTCCTCAAGAAATCCTTCAATTTGAGAGTTCTTGAACTCCGTTCCATTATCGCTCCAATTCTTTTTTATTCTCAATCCGAACTCATTTTGAGCCCATCTCAAGAATTTCTTTAAGGTCTCTTGGGGAGCCCGTCTCAAGAATCTCTTTAAGGTCTCTTAGGTTTGAGATTTCTCCTGTGAAAAGAATACCCAAGTGAAGCGAGAATAGTCATCCACAATAACAAGACAATACTTACTCCCACCGATGCTTATATAAGCGATCGGGTTGAATAGATCCATGTGGAGTAGTTCAAGCAGCCTGTCGGTCATCATGATGTTCTTGTGTGGATGATGAACTCCAACTTGCTTCCCTGCTTGACATGCGCTACAAATCCTGTCTTTCTCAAAATGAACATTCGTTAGTCCTAAAATGTGTTATCCCTTTAGAAGCTTGTGAAGATTCTTCATCCCAACATGAGCAAGTTGGCGATGCAAGAGCTAGCCTATATTAGTATTAGCAATTAAGCAAGTGTCTAGTTCAGCATTGTTATCATTAAAATCGACTAAATATAGCTGACCATCTAACACTCCCTTAAAAGCTATTGAATCATCACTTCTTCTAAAGACAGTAACACCTACACCAGTGAATAAATAGTTGTAGCCCATTTTGCATAATTGAGAAATAGAAAGCAAATTGTAATATAAAGAATCCACAAGAAAAACATTGGAAATAGAATGGTCAGGAGATATAGCAATTTTACCCTAACCTTTGACCAAACCTTGATTTCCATCCCCGAATGTAATTGCTCTTTAGGGATCTTCATTTTTCTCATATGAGGAGAACATTCTTTTCTCCCCTGTCATGTGGTTTGTGCACCCGCTATCGATTATCCAACTTGATCCACCGGATGCATAAACCTACAAAACAAGTTTAGGTCTTGTTCTTAGGTACCCAAATGTTCTTGGGTCCTTTCACATTAGAAACAAGCACCTTGGGTACCCAAACACAAGTCTTGGGACTTTTGTGTTTGTCCCCAACATATTTGGCAACTACTTTGCCTGATTTGTTAATTAACACATAAGATGCATCAAAAGTCTTAAATGAAATATTATGCTCATTTGATGCATTGACAATTTTCTTTTTAGGCATTTTGATATGAGTTGAATGCCTAGAGCTAGATGCCTCATTACTATACATAAAAGCATGATGAGAAACAGAAAAGAGGTTTTCTAGCATGAATCCTCCTAATCTTGTGCACAGGATAGTTTTTAGGATATAAAATGTAACCCTCTCTATCCTGAACCATGGGAGCCTTACCCTTAACAAAATTAGAAAGCCTGTTCTAGGGGGCATTAAGTTTGATGTTGCTTCGCTCCCATGTTGAAAGCTAGTGCCATCCTTAATGCCAGGGCGTCTCCCATTATAAAGCATGCTATAAGAAAATTTAAATTTTTCATTCTCTAACTCATGCTCGGCAATTTTAGCATTTAATTTGGCTATGTGATCATTTTGTTCTTTAATCATTATCATCACTAGAGCTACCCTCATCATCGGAAGTAGTGTATTTGGGGGTATCTCTAGAATGTACCTTCTTCTTCTTGTCGTCCTTAGCCATTAGGCATTTATGGCCGACATTGGGGAAGAGAAGGCCCTTGTTGATGGCGATGTTGGTGACGTCCTCGTCGGAGGAGGAGTCGGTGGAGCTCTCGTTAGAGTCCCATTCCCTCCCCATGTGCGCCTCACCACCCTTCTTGTAGAATCTCTTCTTTTACATCTTCTTCCCTTTCTTATCGTCATCCCTGTCACTGTCACTTGTATATGGACATTTAACAATAAAGTGACCGGAACCCTCTTAGAATGGGGCTTGTAGTCCTTCCCCTTCCTTTGTTTGGGGATTTGTTGAAAGCTCTTAATGATAAGAGCCATCTCCTCATTGTCAATCTTGGAGGCGTCAATTGGGAGTCTACTTTGTGTAGACTCTTCCTTCTTCTCTTCCGTCGATGCGACGGGTTGCACCTCGGGTGTGGAGGTGGCGCCTTGCTCCAAGTTTACAATGTGTTTGGAGTCTTTGATCATAAGTTCAAAGCTCACAAACTTGCCAATAACCTCCTCGGGGGACATCTGTTTGTATCTAGGATCTCCACGAATTAATTGAACTTGAGTAGGATTACGAAAAACGAGAGATCTTAGAATAACCTTGACCATTTCATGGTCATCCCATTTTGTGCTCCCGAGGTTGCGCACTTGGTTGACCATTGTTTTGAGCCGGTTGTACATTACTTTTGGCTCCTCTCCTTTGTTGAGGACGAATCGACTTCGAGTTCCTGAAAGTCACCCAGAGTTGTTAGACTCTAATGAAGCACCGGGCTCCGATCCAATTGAAAGTCACCCAGAGGGGGGTCAATAGGCGAAACCTGAAATTTGCAAACTTTAAACACACACTATGCTTCAGGGTTATGTTAGAATTAAATCGGAGTGCGGAAGTTAGTTTTCCTTGCTATGAGTTTCTCAATCAATGCAGATAACTTTGGGAGCAAACCTCAATCAATATTAGTAAGGGAACTTTTAGAGAGAGGAAAGAGGGGAAAAACAAATCAAGTGGAGGTCAACACAAATGAACACGGTGATTTGTTTACAGAGGTTCGGTTCCAAAGAACCTAGTCCCCATTGAGGAGGCCACAAAGGCTGGGTCTATCCCAACCCTTTCCCTCTCTCAATCGGTCACACAAACTGGTCGAGGCTTCTCCTTAATCATTTGGGTCACTAAGACCCCGCAAGGATCACCACACACTTAGGTGTCTCTTGCTAGCTTTACAAAGCACTTAGAAGAATAAGAATGAGAAGGAGAAAGCAATCCAAGCAACAAGAGCAACAAAATAACACAAATGATCCTCTCTCTCAAGTCTCTAAGCAGTTGAGTTTATTTTGGAGCTTGGAGTGGATTGAATGCTTTGATTGTGACTTTGGGAGTGTTTCCCTTTGCTCTTGTATTTAATGAGAAGTGTAGGAGGCTCGGATGGCTTGAATGGTGGTGGTTGTGGGGTATTTATAGCCCCAACCACTATTCTAGCCGTTGATGTCGATGGCACACCGATCAGTCCGGTGGTGCACCGGATAGGGTACTATTCATTGTCCGGTGCCGGACACATCAGCAGACCATTGGGGTTTGGAGCGATTGACTGTTGAAGTCTTTTGTCCACTTGCTGCACCGGACAGTCCGGTGTGTTCTGACTTCGCTGCTCTGACTTCTGACTTGCGCACTATTCACCTTTTTAATGTTCACTGCAGTCGACCGTTGGTGCATCTGTCCATTGCTCTGTTGGCTCACCAGACATGTGAATTATAGCAGAGCATCACCCAGAGAATCCCGAGGGTGACGAGTTCGTGGAGTGCTCGGCCTAGGCACCAGACAGTGTCCGGTGTGCCACTGGCAGCACTATTGCTAGTCTTTGCTTCAATCTTTGTTGAGTCCCCAACTTAATTTCTTTGTTGGTTTAAGTTGAACTTTATGCACCTGAGATAAATGATAACTAGGCAAACTAGTTAGTCCACGTGGTTTGTGATGGAAGTCAAACACCAAAATCGTTTATAGGAAATGTTTTAAGCCCATTTCCCTTTGAGTTGAACTCTAGTCCCCGACATAGGTAGCAGGGAGAGGAGATTGTGACGAAACATGACCCTAGGGAGATTCACCAGAGATGAACACTAAGACTGAAGGACATAGGCGGGCAGATCCCTGTGGAACCGAATGTCCGACGAGAGATTCACAGCCACCCGATCGGCGATAACCCACGATTTCTACATTAAGTGCAGAGGAATTTAACTTGAATAGGATGGTTAGGGGCTTACCACGGATGAATGTGACGAAGTGGTGGACCACGGGGCACGGTGATTCCACGGCGTCAAGGGACAACAACGATGAATTGGGCTGATGCAGGGCTGTCTCCTTGCAGGCGGTTGACGCAGAGTGATCCACGGCGTCACCACGAAGTTCCCCTGCCGCACCCCCGGACTGGAACAAAGGCGCAAGGTGGTCGTTGACGGCAACCCAAGCTCAGGGCTGGCATGCTGCCCTCCTTCCTCGCGATGGTGGTATGCCTTAGTTGTCTAAACGGTTGAATGGGGTCACAGGGGGCACGACACAATAGGCTTTATACCTAGGACGAGGCCACGGAACCAGGGCGGGGCCACAGCCGAGGATCTGGCGCCGCAAGCTGGTTGTCCCAAAGATGTGGGTGCTTTTTTTGGGGAAGAAGCTGACCGAGCGGGTCCACGGTGTCAGCGACAGCCCGTGAGGCGCGCGCGCACACGAGTGGCCCATCAAGCAGGCCCCGCGTGCCAGTGGCCATACCCAATTGGCGCGCACGGTGGGTTGAGCAGGCCTAGCGCACGCGCGTGGGAAAAACATGGTTGGGCCGAAATCTAGTCTGGCGGCCAAGCACAAGTAATTCTCTTTTTTTTCTTTTCCATTTTCTTTTCTATTTCTAAATTCAAGTATTCGAACTAAATTTAAATTCTTGTTTTGAACTCCAGATTTCAAATATTAATCAAAAGTCTAATATGAA